>PVKP010006416.1:0-83224 GCA_004027715.1 Plecturocebus donacophilus
ATTAAAAACCTCTTTTATGCCAATAATTGTGTTTAACAGTGGAGACAGGAAGGAATAGGGGATGAAAATAACAAATAAGCAGACAACCAATATTTTATTTAAACCTGTGAAATGCTATGCAATTGCTGGGGAGTGATTTACTTCCAGTTATGTGGTCACTTTTAAAATAGGTATAATGTGATACTGAGAAAAATGTATGACTTGAACTCAGACCTGGAACAACTGGACTCAACAAATATTTACAGAACTCTCCTCCCACAAATCCACAAAAAAAGTTTATTTTCTGTTTCTTGGCTGTAGTTTCCTATAAGAATGTAATGGCTTAAAGATTCTTTTTTTCTCTACTTTATATATAAATTTCTGAGAAGTGTTTGGTTAAATCTCTAACTCTAGTTATTGATTTTCTTTTCTTTTCTCTCTCTTTTTTTTTTTTTTTTGAGATGAAGTTTCACTCTGTCCCCCAGGCTGAAGTGCAGTGGCATGATCTTGGCTCACTGCAACTTCCACCTCCTGAGATCAAGCGATTCTTATGCCTCAACCACCTAAGTACCTGGGATAACAGGTGCACACCACCATGCCTGGCTAATTTTTGTATTTTTAGTAGAAATGGGGTTTCACCATGTTCATCAGGCTGGTCTTGAACTCCTGACCTCGTGATCTGCTTGCCTTGGCCTCCCAAAGTGCTGGGATTATAGGTGTGAGCCTCCGTGCCTGGCCTTAATTCTATTACATTTTATTGGTTATTGTTTGACATATTTAAAGTCTTTATTATTGGGTGAATATATGCTCATGATTGTTATACTTTCCTGTTCCTGCTCTTGTCTTTTTAAAAATTTCATATATTGTAATTCTTTGTCACTTATAATGCATTTTTGGACTAAATTATAGTTTTTAAGTGTTAATATTGCTGCATATACTCTCTTCTTATTTATTTTGGTCTTGTATATTTTTATTATCTCATTATTTTGATACTAGCATGCCTTTAGTTTTAATTTTTCTCAATACATTGGTCGATTCTTTTTTTGAAACATCCAATTACCAATTGTCTCTTAATTTGTATGGTTAGCCCATTTAAATTTATTGTTATTTCTATTACAGTAGGACTTGGTTCTTCCATTTAAAAAATATTTTCAGTTACTATACTTAGGAATTTCTTCTTTCTAGCTTTTTTTGGGTGGTGATTTATTTTTGTTCTTGCTATGACTATCCTTAACCAAATCATCCATACTTTTAATTACTTATTCTATTGCTAATATCTGTGTCTATTGTTAGTATCTTTGTCTTCTCTCTGAATGTACATTAATTTATTCTCCATTTATTTTCTGTAAACACAATTTTGCTATTAACTAGATTTTAGTTTTAAATTCTTATTGCTTTTCTCTCTTTTGTTCTTTTATTTTTTGTTAATTATAGAAATTGTTCCTTACTTCAGATATTTATTTCTATATTTATTTCTTTCTCTTGGAGACTTCTAATACTATTTTAAATGTTTTTTAGCTTTTCCTTTTTTAGAAAAATTGTTTCTTACTTCCTTCGCCTTCTAAGAGAATTCCTTGACCTGATCATCTGGTTCACAAGTTCATTATTTATTTGTACCTATCCCATCTTTATTATTTATACTGTTAGATTTGTTATCATTTGAATATTTTCCATATTCAAACTTTCTACTTTGTTCTTCCTTTATAACTTCTTTTTTGTTATTGTTTTATATTTGTTTATGCAGATATCGCCTCTTATTTTTCTATAGCATAGACATGATAAAATATTTTTCTACTCATTCCAATGCTTCTACTTCAATTGATACATGTCGTTTAGTGTATTCTATTTTTTACTTCTCAGATATACAGATATTTTTATTGTAAGATTTCATAATGGCTGTTTTGTCTGCTAAATTTAGTTAGATAATGTTCAAGATCAAGCTTCAGTCTGTAGCCCTTTTGGTGAGTGTAAGGATAGAAAAAGAGACAAGACTCAGAGCTGGAGGTTCTGAATCCACTCTCCCACTCCATTGTGCTGCCACTCACCAGGTCAGGAATCCATCTGTAAGCTCTCAGGCATTGTCAACATTAGGAAGAGGTGTTTTCTGTAGGTTGTGATCCTCCTCCTTGGGGTTTGGCGGGGAAGGAGGTGGAGTTGTAAATCCTTGCACCTGCTTTCATCATCTCCCAGCTGGCCTTTTGACTTGCTCTGTCATTCCCCTGTCTACACCTGTGACCTAGTTAGTATGTTGCTGTTGATTTTCTGGTGAAAGGGGATAGCAGTGATTGTTTTGAGTTAATTAGTTTGATCTATAATTTCCGTATGCTCCTGTAGTTTCCGTAGAACGATTTTCGAGAGAAAACCAGTAACCTGCTTTTCCTTTATGCTTCAGTCAGACTTCCCTGTTTTCTGTCCATTCCTTAAAAAGGAGAGTCTAGTTTCCACCACAAATCCTTCGCAATTGCTGTTCTCTATACCTAGAATATTATTCCCTCAAATTTTTAATGGTTGGCACAGCCTCATTAATTTCATCTCACCTCAAATGTCACCTTTGCAGAAAGACTTTTTTTTTTGCCACTATATTTAAAATAGTCCCTATTCTGGTCACTATTGTATTTTTCTGTTTGTTTTTGAAAGCACTTACTGTAATCTATAGTTGTTGTATATATCTGCCTCTTTCTATCAGAATGTAAGCTCCTTAGAATATGTATACCATTTTCCTCTCTTTCTCTCTCTCTCTCCCCACTCCTGTGGTAGCTTCACAGTCCAGAAGAATGCTGAAGCACAGACAATGTGTAGTAAATTTTGTGGAATGAATGAACAAATGAATCAATGAAATAACACATATGGGCACGACTTACCTTAGTTTCAATCTATTTTTAACTTCTTTCTAAACATATGAATATTGTAGTATGTTCTTTAGCTTTTCTTTTCTATTTTCAGTTCTTTTCCTTCTAGATCAGAGTTTCTCAACTTGATCTTCTGTACCCTCCTTTTATTCTTTATATTGTGTGAAATACTGATTAATCGTAGGTCTACATTCTAAGTGTTTCATATTTATCATTAAAATATCTTTATTTTGACAATGGCATGAAATTGTATTTTTCGATGTGATATTTTAATGAAAAATTATTCAGTTTTCTTTAGATAAAAAGTTTTAGATAAAAGTTAAAGTCAAGTTAACTCTATATCTTTTTCAGTAGCTTTAGTAGTCACAATAATATGTTGCCAAATAATGTTTCATAAGAATTCATTTGATCCTTACTGCAAATCTGGAATGTGGGTAGGGTGTGAATTTCCATTTATTGGATGAGGCATGTGAGATGCAAAAAGGTGAAGTGAATGGGTGGCAGGTCTGAGACTTGAACACTACTCTTCAGTTACTACCTTGTGCATATGTTTTTCTATACCATTCAGGTTTGTTCCCAAGTATATGTCATATTGTTAGTATAGAGACTTGGGCTTTCTCCTCCCTACCTAAAGATGTTTAGTTTTCTTGGCTTGTCAATAGAAAAAATATTGAAAATTACAACAACAGCAATAACAATAAATGGTTCTGTGCCAGGCACTGTTCCAAGTGCTATACATTTAAATCCATATATAATGCTGAGAGGTTGATGAAATTACAGCCATTTTGCAAATGAGGACACTAGAGCACAGGTTATTTTAAATAACTTGACCAAGTGATACAACTTAAGTGGCAGACTTAGGAATATGAAACAAGCAATCCAGCTGTTAATTACTATCCTTATTTATAATAACAGAAACGTTACTGTAGTTTGTAGTTTACAAAGAGCTTTCACATTCATAATCTACTGAGCATCACTAACTACTCTGTGGGGAAGGCAGGCAGGATTGGGCAGACAAGCAGTATGCCAAGTTTCAGAGAGGCCTACTTCACCCAGACAGCCTGAAGTGATACTGAAATCCTTTCTTTTGAAATCGAATTTTATCTCTATTCTTGGATCATGTTTTATTGCCCGTAAATTTATTAGCTTACTATAGTCTCCATGATATGTTTTTCTTCCCCAGCAATTTACATTATTGTGAGCTTAAAATGTTAATCTAGTTATACATCTAAGGACTATTTTGTCTCTTATATTTTGATGTTCCTTGATCATGTCTTTTGCAGCTGAACTGTGATGATTTTAAAAAAGGAGAACGAGACGGGGATTTTATCTGTCCCGATTTTTATGAAGCTGTTTGTGGCACAGATGGGAAAACATACGGCAACAGATGTGAACTGTGTGCTGAGAATGTGTGAGTATTCTCTGAAGTAGGGTTTCTCTCCAAAATATGTTCTCTCTATAATTACATGACACAGCTTTCTCTATAGTCTTTAAGATAACAATTTATTGTGTGGGAGTTAGCCATCCCTAAATTATTAGTACCACTTCTTTTACTACTCTTCAGACCAATAAAGGTGTATAGCATAACACTTTATGTTTTACAAAGCACTTTTATGTATGATTTATCAGGTGGTTATCACTTTATGAAGTAGACAGGATAAAGGGATTATAGATTATATGTTTTAATCTATAAAATGCCATATATTTCACATTTAAAATCCATAATAAAAACACTGTAGATTTAATTTTATAATAGACTATAGACAATATTTTATAATCAATAAAATATAAATTATATGATTATAATATATATTACAGATTATATAGATACACACACATATATACATATACACATCAGTCTATCTTCTACCTATTCATTGTCTATTATCTGTTTCTCTGTAAGTATACCCTTTTTCACAGAGAATTATTTCATCATCAAATTATGTTTACTAAGCGCTTAATAATTTATAATATTATAGTAGATAATTGGGACTTTCAATATTAAACTTCTTCCCATCTCTCAACATTTACCAAATAGCTAAGGCATCTTACTGTCCTATATCTTGTCCCTGTTTTGTTCTTTCTCCACCCTCAATGCTAGGTTTGGTTATCAATTGTCTTCACCAACAAGATGACATACCGGCTTTGCAGGTTCTGGCTTATGACTTCAACCTTGAATTGTCTGGTCTTCAGGCTTTGCAAATATAAAACCCAGTGCTTATACAGGGTAATGAGGGACATTATATTTATTCACTTTTTGAGATTCTGCAAGCTTTAGCTCTCCTTGCAATAAATATTTTCAGCAAAAGAAAATTGCATTAAAATACTCTCATCCTTTGCATGATGATACTTTCAGAAATTCACTTTAAAATTATGCCCTGCAAGGAAAATGTGGCACATATACACCATGGAATACTATGCAGCCATAAGAAACGATGAGATCGTGTCCCTGGTAGGGACATGGATGAATCTGGAAACCATCATTTTCAGCAAACTGACACAAGAACAGAAAAGCACACACTACATGTTCTCACTCATAGGCGAGTGTTGACCAATGAGAACACATGGACACAGGGAGGGGAGCATCACACACTGGGGTCTGTTGGGGGGTTCCAAGGGAGGGACAGCAGAGTGGGGGCTGGGGAGATCGGGGAGGGATAACATGGGGAGAAATGCCAGATGTAGGTGATGGGAGGATGGAGGCAGCAAACCACACTGCCATGTGTGTATCTATGCTACAATCCTGCATGATCTGCACATGTACCCCAGAACCTAAAGTACAATTAAAACAAAAATTATGTCCTGAACTCTCACCAAGGGTCAGCAGAGAGAAACAGAAAACCAACATAAATATATGAAGAATATACAGATTTTTATTAGATATATATTTTGTAGCATAAGTATTAGCATGCTATGTATTTAATTCTTACTGTATCTTATGTGGGGAATCCCATTGTAAATCTTTAAATCTCTGGTCCAGGTGAAAGTTTCTCTCCCCTAATTTCTGGTATATTTCTTTGTACTATGCAATGAGAATCATATTTCTCCTTATGTTGTTTTTCTCACAGCTCTGGCTGGTAGGAGACTCTACAATAAAATTGAAAATTTAATTTTTATAGTGTTCCTCAGCTGATATCCTGTGAAATAACTTTTTTCTTATCACTTTTAAATATTTAGTTTTGTTCTTTATATTGTTTTTATTAAATTTTTATTGTTTTACAGGCGCTATCATTGTAATTTGCTTTAACCTTTTAGAAATTAGGAAATATCTCACATTTGCTGATCCGTGTTTTCAGATATACCTTAAAGGTCTACTAGACTAAACAAAATTATCAAAACTTTATGTACTTTCTATGAAAAATAAAATACTAGTCTGCATAACCCAAATAAAGAGTAGTGTAGTGGGATATTAGATAATATAAATTTGACTTTGTTTATTGAAAACGCCAAAAGCAACAACAACAAAGTTTCTTGGGGGCTGAGGGAGAACTACTATCCAGATATAAGCTTTTCTTGTCCTCATCTTCTGATGTGGATCCCTCCTGTAAACACAGGTTAAAAATAGATTTCTATGAATAACATTTACAAGTCTGAATCTTTGCCATCTCTTCCATGTTAACTACATTTCTTTGACTTCAAGTTATAAACAGGGGCTTTTATTAGAAAAAGTAAGAAAATAATACAATGTGGCAGCTGTTTTGGGGAGGAAAAGAGAATGACAATGCAATGTAGAGCAGTTAGTTTTGCATGATGGGAAGTTGTAATATTAAACTGCTATGTCTGCTAACTTTCGATTCTAGGAAAACCAGGTCCAAAATTGGTGTAAAAAGTGAAGGGGAATGTAAGAGCAGTAATCCAGAGAAGGTGAGGTCAAACATCAGCATGGTGGGAAATACTGGGAGGTTAACTTCAAATAGGAAGTAGGTGCTTTCCTCTTCCTTCTTGGGTGGGAAACTTGGAAGGAAGTAATTCTTGCTTTATGTGAAATGGAATATCCAATACTGCCCAGTAATATAAAAAAGCTATTTATAGTCTGTTAAACTGAATCAGATTACCTTGGTCGTTATACCTTTTGATTCTATTTCTGCTTTCTATTTAAAAAAAAAAAAAGAAAGAAAAGAAAAAGAAGAAATAAAAAAGGAAACTACATGTGTAGTAGAAAGGGCACAACACTTCAGTCACTTAGCCTGAGTTAAAACCCTAGCATTGCTACTTGCTGTTAGGAGATCTTGGACAAATTACTTAACCTAAAATGAGATTTGAATTAAGCAGATTTTTTTTTTCTATGATGCAGTTTTGTGAGCCTGTGATAGTAGGGGAAGGGGAAGGAAGAAAGGATCTCATACATATCACACTTGTCTTTTTCTAGATGAATGATTTTCCTAATTTTCAAGGTCTGATGCTCTTTTTATATGCTGCCAGAGCAACTGAGATTACTTCCACCAAGTCATTTAGCATCATGCTATTTGTAATGTCTCTTTTTATCATCTAGGAGATTGGGAGCAAGTTGAGGGGAAATGACTGTGCTCTGAGTTCTGGCACATAGTAGGTTATCTGTTTACTAAATAAATGAATAAACAAGTAGCATTAGGAGAAATACCTAATGTTGATGATGGGGTGATGGATGTAGCAAACCACTATGGCACATGTATACCTATGTAACCTGTGCATTCTGTACATGTATCCCAGAACTTAAAGTATAATAAAAAAAAAATTAAAATTAAAAAAATTTTAAAAATAAATGAAATAAATAAAAAGTTATTTTCCCAAATAAAAAAAAAGTAAAAGAGTTTTACATTTAACCACATGAATTTTTCAGTACTTACTGAGCTACTTCTACACAGCTGGTACTGCTCTAAGTGGTCCTCAGCAACGTCAGAGGGACTGAGTTCTATAAAATTTCCGAAACTAGTGTTGTAGGCATTACAATCTTAGTAAGTCTCAAGTTCTTTTCCGTGATCTTCAGGATGTATGCAGTGATTTTCGGCCCTATGTAGTGGATGGAAGACTTGGATGCACAAGGGAAAATGATCCTGTTCTCGGTCCTGATGGGAAGACACATGGCAATAAGTGTGCGATGTGTGCTGAGCTGTTGTAAGTACCATCATCCCCAGGTGGACTTGATGACAATGCAATTGGTTGCTGTCCTGAGAATCACTCCTTAGTGAGATAAAATCCTGTTCATGAAGCATGCAATTCTTTGTCCTTACAATGTGAAATAGCCTTTCTCACAGAATGGCTTCTATTCTTTTTCTTCATATTGATTGAAGTTTCTTAAAAGGAGAGGATAATGTGGTCATGTTAATTAAATTCAAGACTTTTGTGTCTTTTAAATTACAATAATTTGAAAATACATAATGTTTTATAAGGCCAAATATTTTAAAATTTAGAAACCACATTCATATGGAATGATCTAGGTCAGTCTTTTGACATCCATTGCTTCATTTGGGCATGTGCAGAGACCCTTACTAAGTAAGGTGAGTCTAATTAAAATAATAATAGTAATAATGCCATGTGTCTGCATCTATTATTAGCTTAAAAAGTGGAACATGAAACATTATGAAAGGAAGAACTACTGGGTTAATCTTTATTTGAGTGCCTGGCAGTGCTTGGGCATTGAAGGTGCAGAAGTGAGTAAGATCTAATCAGTCTCTCATATTCTGGTTGTTAAGGTTTAGACTGTCTAATTCATGTGCCAGCAAGCCTTAAATTGCTATATTTACATCACTGGAACTTTACAATCAGGACAGAGATTTAACAGATTAGTAAACTTCACACCTGCCTTTGAAAATTACAGTTAATCCTTGTAGAATTCCAGGTCATGTCCAATCAGGTTTACAAACGGGTGATGATAACTGGTTTCCAGATAGGAAATCAGTCTGATTTTCACTTTCTTATCTAGGAGACACGTGCTGTCAGTGTTCAAATCTGCCCTAATTCTGTGGTTTTCTTTCTTTTCACACATTAGGTGAAAAGGGGAACTTGACCTCTCTAACTCCTGGTTTGGAAAGCTCTGTGGAACTGAAATAGCCACACATATCTCCAGGATGAGACTCTAATCAAATGATATATGTGAAAGGGCTTAAAGCTCAATTGAAGTGTAGCTTTCATTAACAACCTAGTACTTTTACATGAAAGCAAACAAATACTTTACAAGGTATACAAAGTTATACTTAAGGGTGTGGATGGCAATGCCTCAAACACTCAGTTTGGTTTCACTCATGTCACAGCATTATCCTAAAGCTCTTGGTTCTGCCTGTTAAAGGGAATTTTCCTGACAGTCTTCTGTTTGTCAATCAAGGTGTCACACCCATTCAGTTTTACAGAACAAAGCTTCTAATTGACTGTCAGTGAGTCAGTTTCACACCCTTCCTTATCTTTGGCAGTTTCTCTGGCTCAGGCATTGAAGACGCGGAAGTGCTTGTCTCTTGTAAGTGGATCATTTCAGCAAGTTGTAGCAGAGGATATGAAAGTGTGTAGCACAGGACTGAGGATACTGAAAATATGATTGAGCCATAAACTGACCAACAGTTTACGTTTCTTCACAGTTTAAAAGAAGTTGAAAATACTAAGCAAGAGGGCAAAACTAGAATTCGACGGAATGCTGAGAAGGTAAAATGACTCACCAAGACAATTTGGTTCTTGTGGCCATAAATACTAACAAATTTATGCCTAAACCTTTGAGTGATGAAATAAAGTCATTGTCTTTTATTATTACATATTTTTCTTAATATCAAAATTCCCCAAATTGACTTCCTAGAATATTAATCATTAGATTCAGATTTAAAGCAGCATTTCCTACATAAGGCTCAAAATGTGCAATTTCCATCCATGTTTCCCTAGTCCTCAAGCCCCCAAAAGAAGGTATAAGATAGAAAGTTTATCTTAATAAACTTTCTGCTTAACAAATTCTGCTTAATTTCTACCACCTTCTTTTTGGTTTAGTTGTAAAACCATTTTACTCTGAACAAATTGTTTAAACATTTCAATATAATATAAATTAAACAGGAATAATTTTAAAAGAGTGTCACTGGTGCATTTTACATGTAATTACATTGACACAAGTTGAAGTTATTCACTTTGCCATTATGGTTATTCTATTCAGAGAAACCTGCATTTATAAAGGTCTTGGTTCTGCTTTTAAAAAAATCAGACAAATTTTTAGATTGTATTTTAATAAATACCCTTAAAATAATTTGAATTATTTGATAAGTTAATTATTCAATCTTGTATAAAAAGTTTTGAATAAGCACTTTAGGTAATGCAGCCTGGATTTCTTTTTTTTTTTTTTTGTATTTTTAATAGAGACACCGTTTCACCGTGTTGGCCAGGATGGTCTCGATGGATTTCTTAAATCATCTGTTTCAATGAGAGGGATAGCATTTTCTTTGCTAAATGGCTAATCTTTTGTTGAGAACCAGAACACCTGAGTTTTAGCCATGGTTTTGTCATGCTCTGGGTGTGGGAGACTAAGCAAATAACCATCCTGGGCCTTAATTTTCTTGTCAGCAAAATAAAGAGGTTGGATATATGACCTGAATTTTACCTTCCTGTCAGACTGTGTTTCTACATCCTGCAGATTACTTTTGTGCTAATACAAGTGTACTCTATTTTGCAGATTGTAGGGTTTATATTTTCCTAAAGGAAGAAACAAGCCCACTTTTCGTAGTCAAGAGCTGGCCCTTCAGTTCATAATGCTATTTAATGAAGCAAATGTCTCACCATAAATAGGGTGTTAAAGGTTTACATTTAGGAAAACTAAGTATTCAGAACTATCTATAGTTCATGCCACACTTGCCAAGGATTGAAAAGCAATCCTTTTGTGTTGTTTGTTAAATTTTGGTCTAAAACTTCGGGTCATCCTGTGATATTTAACATTTTATTACTTCATAGACAGAGTTCTTTTCCTTTGTTGTTCATCAGGTCTCTCTGCACTTCCCTCTTCCTCTCAGTGGCTAGGGTCATTGTTTTGGTGGGGTCATTGTGTGTGATGGTGTGAATAGGACTGCTTTATTGTGATGGCTCAATATGTTCCCTATAATTAACTTGTCACTGAGTTATATACAGAATGTGTCTTCAGAATCTCCTTGGATGAATCACAACTTATAAACTGAAATTATCATTGTTTCTTTTATGAGAATCATTGAGCATTAATTTTTTATACTATGCTATGATTATCAGGTGACTGTCTTCTGTGTCTCTATTTCTAGGTTGTTACAACCACGAAGTTTGGGGCACACCCATTGCTCCTCCAAAAAGAAATATCTTCTTAATAGGAAGCAGTTAGATTCTCTGTTAAAGCATACCAATGGAATTTGAATTATTTTTTAAAAAGTCAAAGAATGCAAGATTTAGAAAATGTCCTACAGAACATCTGTTCAAAAACCTCATTGTAGAAGTGTTAAGATTGTGGTTCCCAAGTCTAGGGGACTTTGCTGTGGTCTCTCAGTTGAGTGCGAGGCACAATGTAGTGGCCCAGGTCATTTGACTCCCAGCATGTTCTTTATGCCCATGTTTTCTTGCCTGAAATGGGATGACAAAGGTTACACAGTTGAAAAAAAATGTCACAGACCAAGACTTTTTTGTAGGTCATATTATAGTACGATATCCCACCACAAATGTTTAATGACGTAGAGATCCCCAAGCCTAGAGGAGCTTTGAGTATCGTTTTTGTAAAGTTTAGCCCTCACCACATAGTAGAATTTTCAAAACACAGAAAGTAGTCTGAAAGTATTGGACCAAAGCATCAGGAAATCTGAAAACAAATCTCTCTTGGATTTTTTTGGGGGCGGAAGTCACTCCCTTTTAGGTTTTCTAAATCAGTATCAGTCTTGATGGTCTACCCCTCTAAGGTGAGGGTGAAAGGAAATTAGATCTACTCTCTTTGAGGTTTCCACCTATGATGTCAGAAATTATCATGGATAAAGAAGGCAGAGTACATAAAAATTATCCACAGATCCATAAAGAAAATCAATTAAAGTAAGCATAACACTGTTGGATAATATCGTGTTTCTTTTTACTTACAAACTAGGTTGGATTATTCTTGACTAGGTCCATATTAAGTCACCTTTAGACATCTCATCTCACTATATATATGTGTGTATATATATATATATATATTTTTTTTTTGTCTTGGCTGCTACATTTTGTTGCGTTTGTGCTGGAACCTCATGAAAGATATCCCTCTGACCCCCATTAATTTGAAAGGTGAAAAGAAATATCTAGTTTTAAACCAAGAAAATTATTGGTCAGCCTTATCTTTTCTGAGGCTATTTTACTTTTTAATAAATATACCACACAATAGATAAAGTAGTTGACATTATAATTACTATTATAGTGCCAAGTAATTACTATTATATATATTATATATATATTATATATTATATATATAGTGCCAAGTAATTACTATTATAATGCCAAGTAGTTGACATTATAATTACTATTTCTTAGTAATTCTCATTAATATGTTGTATATATTTGTCAACTTCTAGACCTGATGTTTTGTCATAATAAATCTGTTATAAAGCTTCTAGATTAAAAAGTAGAAAAATGGTAAGTAAAATTACTGTTGGCTGGGTATGGTGGTTCATGCCTATAATTCCAACCCTTTGGGAGGCCAAGTCAAGAAGATTACTTGAGCCAAGGAATTCAAGACCAGCCTGAGCAACATGATGAGACCCAGCCTCAAAAAAAAAAAAAAATTAGCTAGGTGTGGTAGTGCTGCATGTCTGTAGTCCCATTTAGTCAGGAAGCTGAGGTGAGAGGATCTCTGAGCCTAGAGGTCAGAGTCTTCAGTGAGCTATAATCATTCTCCTGCACTCCAGCCTGGGCAATAGAGCAGAATCCTGTCTCAAAAAATAAAATAACCTGAAATGAAATGAAGTAAAATAAATATAATTGTCTTTTCAAAGGATTTTTGCAAGGAATATGAAAAACAAGTGAGAAATGGAAGACTTTTTTGTACCCGGGAGAGTGATCCAGTCCGAGGCCCTGATGGCAGGATGCATGGCAACAAATGTGCCCTGTGTGCTGAAATTTTGTGAGTATAGAAGCGGTTTTTTTGGAATGGATCAAAAGGTGGACGTGGAGATTGATTTCACTGATGAGTACAAATAACTTTGAAAGGAAGCTTTGTTGTTGAGAACCATTTGAGCAATTTTATGTCCTCCACAAATCGTAATACCACCTAGTGAGTAGGCACTACTGATGTGTGTCTATTTCTGAGGACAAATGGAGTCCATTTGCCAATTGGAATATTGACTTACATCATACTTCTTAACATTGCCCTGTGACCTTTGTGAACCTCTTTGTGAACTAATTCTAGTATAGAATGGGGATAAAAGCAGGTATCAAGACTTCGATTGTTTTTCTTCAGTGATGATCTCATAGTAACAGTGTTCATTAAACTCTTCAATATTTCAGGCTTATACATTAATTAGGTTACTCTTATCTTTTTATTTGGGACATGTGACCTTGGGAGAAGGGTAAATATCACAACATAAAAATTGTTACATTTGTGATGTCTTAGACGACATCTCATGACACTTTCAACTTCTCAAGCTCTACGAGCCCTTTCCTTTGTGCCGTCCTACACCAGTTCCTCCCAGTTCTGGCCAACTGATGTCCCCTCTTGTAGATCATATTTCAGATTATCTTTCCTTGGATAAGAACTCCAAAAGTTCCTCCCTTATTGAAATGAAATCCTCATAATCTTTAGTAATTGTCTTTCCTAAACATCATCACAGTTGGTAATTATACAATTATTTTTCCAACTATTGTTGACTTTCAGTCTTTTCTACCAGCCTCAAGAATTCCAAGAGTGCAGGGTATGTGTTTATGTTGCGTACTACTACATGCCCAGGGCCCAGTCAACATTTGCCCAAAAAACTGTAATTACTTACTAAATGATTAGTGAATGAACAAATGAAGATATGAATGATGATTCCCCAGTCTCAAGAAGCTTGAGTTCAGTAGCAGAAATAAGCCATGGACATGTGCACATGTTTATATATTGCAAAATAGAATAAAAACTGTTGTATAAGAAAAGAACATTCAGATACAAAAACACAGCAATAGGCATAGAGCTTATTTGCATTTGGGAACTGGAATGTCTTCAAAAAGGTAGAATGTAAGCTAAAGAGTTTTAAATTTCTTTTAAGAAAGGGAGCTGAGAAAAAAGATCATTTAGTGGAAAGAAATGTTATAAAGGTGAAATTAAAGGGTCTTTTTGGGGATTTGAGGTGTTTTCAAACTGTTTGTACTAAAACTCAGGTAAACTTAGATATTTTTTTCATCTGTAGCTAATGACTGTTTTATAACATAAAGACTGAAAGCATTTCTACTGATTGATTTATTCTTTTTCCAGCAAGCAGCGTTTTTCAGAGGAAAATGGTAAAACAGATCAAAATTTGGGAAAAGCTGATGAAAAACCTAAAGTTAAAAGAGAAATTGCGGTGAGAATCAATTTGATCAATCTAGTTATAACTTGTATTTGAGGCTGTGTGTGTGTGTGTGTGTGTGTGTGTGTGTATGTGAGTGCCTATTATGTAGTATGCATTTTCAGTATTGTTTAATATTTTCCCCACTACTAGTAGGTTTGCTGGAACCTATAGTTATTGTTTTATGAAGCTTAGATTAAAAAATTATGGTATTACAATCTCTAGCTGTATTTGGAGGAAATTAATCAAGTCACATTAATAATACAGTTTTGTACTCCTAAATGAAGGTAATATAGCAAAACATTGTCTGAATTCAAAGTGATATGTATTCTTCGATGTGTGGTAGCTATTGTGAAAGTATTTACTTCAAAACCAATATTAATATTGAATTTTAATGTGCATCCTTTTAAATCATACTGTGCTCTGCTTTCTAAGCATCTCTTAACTAGTCATCTGTCTGATTTCCTACTGCTATCATCTTAGCTCAGACACTTAATAGTTTTGTTTTGCATTGATGTATTGGCATCATGTCTGGTCTATTTGTTGTTGGTCTCCATCTTTCTCAGCCTTCAAGATTTAATTCATCCCCCATGTTGTTTTTTTATTTCATAGACAATGAAAACAAATACTATGGTTCCATGAGTCAGTAATGCTATAAAATTCCAATGTTGGAGATATTCAGACCATTTCACTTCCTGTAGAAACCCTAACTTATTTCTTACAATTTTCCAGACTTCTATGATGCACAGTCCACAGTTCTAAGTAAGCCACTCCATCAGGCCACCTTCTGCCTGTGTAACTCCATTTTCTGTCTATTTTTTGGAGACATTTTCTTTCTTTTTTTTTTTTTTTCTGTCACCCAGGCTGGAGTATAGTGGTAGGATTGTGATTCACTGCAGCCTTGACCTCCCACTCTCAAGCTATCCTCACACCTCAGCTTTCCAAAGTGCTAAGATTACTCAGTCATGAGCCACTATACTTAGCCTAAGCCTCATTTTGAACTGCTTCCTTCCCCTCAGTCCTAGGTTACCAAGTCCTTTTTATTTTAATACTCAAATGTCCTTCCACTACTCTTTTATCATTTTATTTCCAATTTTTCTCCCGCCTTCCTTTTCTTTCTCCCTTTCCTTTCTCCTTTCTCTTCTTCTCCCTCTCTCTCTCTATTCTTTTTTCTCTTTTCTTCCCTCGCTCTCTCTCTTTTATTATATTATAATTAGTGTCTCTGACTTCAGTCTCTAGTCAATCAAATCCTCCACACATGTGGTTGATAAACTTTGTAAAACAAAGATTGGATTTTGCCATTTTCTACTATAAATATTTATAATTTTCCCATTGCCTAAAAGTAATATCCAAATTCCTTTCAAAGTTTAGTGATCTTCAATTTTCAAGGTCTCTTTTTGACCATTTCTTGAATAGTGTCTTTATCCAACTAACTATTTAGCCACTATATTCATAAATACGTTAGATTACCACAAAATAACATGTTCTTTCATGCGTCTGTGTGTCTATTTAATTGCTCTTGGATGGCCTTCTTGCTACATTGTGTTCCTGAATATATTCTCCAGATAGAATTTAGACATAAGTTCTCTGAGCTTCCATGAATTATTCTTTCCTTTGTACTTGTACATACTTAATTCAGACTAGTATTATATTTCTTAGCTTTTTATATTGCAATTACTTATCCTCTCCATTTGACTGATAAAGAATATAAATATAAATAAATCACATTTATATTTATATATGCCTAACATAAACATTTGTTGAAGATGCAAATGGATATTACAAGGAGAGAAATAACACAATTTTGGATGGCCCTAAATGCTTTTTTTTTCCATCCTTAATTTCTCTTTTTCAGTTAATTTCTTTGTAAAAAATAACATGTAACATTGACAAATAGAAAACAGAACTATAGCTAAACTATCTCATATTCATTATTCAGAAACTCTGCAGTGAATATCAAGATCGAGCAAAGAATGGAATACTTTTCTGTACTAGAGAAAATGACCCTATTCGTGGTCCAGATGGGAAAATGCATGGCAACTTGTGTTCCATGTGTCAAGCCTACTTGTGAGTATAGAGTTTTAGAACGTCAAAGAAAGAAGGGATCTTGCAGGTTCTTTAATAGAAACATCTTGTTTCATAGGGAAACTGTGGCTCAAGACAGGGAAGTGAGTTGAGTAAGTTACATGGAAAATATCAGCAATAGAGCTGGGAGTAAGTACCGAGAGTTATTTGTTTCAAGACGCCTTGTTCCTTGGACACTCCCTCTTTTAGCACTGGAATGTCCTGACAAACATGAACTAGTATAAATATTAGTTGCTCCCTCACTTCTGAAACTTCACATGTGAGCCTGTTTTAGCAATTTATAGGTATCTCATCTTCTATGGGAGTAAAGAGTATAAAGGTGGAGCTTAATGTAGAAATGGAATAAAGTCAAATTGCCCATGAAACAACAATAAACTCCTATAAAATCACACTGGGTTTTATTTTATATTATGTGACATGTCTCGATAAGTTAGAATGGACAGTTTTCTTTCAAAATTTAAGATAGCTTTCACTTTATTTGGCTGAGCTCAAATTAAGTATTTAACTTAATATAGAATCTATGGCTTTTTTTTTGTTTTGACTGACAACTACATATGGTTGAAATATCATCAGTTAACTGTACATACTGTGCAATTCCACTGTACAAAGTAAATTTAGGCTTATTTAAAAGTATATGGAAATTATTGGTTTTTTCCTCACATCTTGTCCTTTAGATAAAACAGCTATGAGTACCCAAAATATTTACGTTTACAGGAAAGCTAGGGTATGCATGGTGTGGGAGATAGACCATGGACTTGAAGAAGGAAACCTTGGTGGTAGTCATATCCTGAGATGTAGCCAAGGCCCCCTACACCTCTCATGTTCTGAGAAACAAGAGGATGAGTAGACATGTTTTGTTAAGGCCAGGTTCAGTCTGCAGGTGTTACATCGCCATAATTCTAGTTTTGGTGTCTGTTTCGAACATTGATAATGCTCCTTTTCTCACTATAGGCAAGAAAGCTATTTTACAGAAAGCAAGTTTCCCAGATCCACTATTGTCTTTTTTTCAACATTAAACAGACATTATGAAGAAATCATAGTATCATACTATACTGGAGGATATTTTGTTGCTTCTCATTGATACATAGTGATAAAGGGACAAAATTGTTCCACCCTAAGGAGGAAGAACAGTTAACAGTGCAAGGATGTGGAGAAATCGTGGCATATGTTTGTTCCTAATGGATCCTCTTCATTTTCTCTCTAATTCAGCCAAGGAGAAAACGAAGAAAAGAAAAAGGCTGAAGCACAAGCTAGAAATAAAAGACAATCTGGAAAAGCAACCTCATATGCAGTGAGTAGAATCCATCCAATAAAACCTACTTGGTGCTATAATTTGAACAAACTTTTAAAAGCCTAAAGGATGAGATTTTGCCCTGCAGAAATCCCCAGAATATCTTAACTCTTCAACCTGGGGATGGTATTGAGATGAATTATATGGGAAGATTGATCCCTTCTTGTTGATTCAAAACTAACTCTGCAAAAAAAAAATTGTTTAAAAGCAGAAAAACTGAGTTTTAATTTTATCACTTATAGACTGTTAGCTTTTGCTAACTACTTTCCAGAGAAACTCTACATATATGCTTCCTACATATGAATTTCTGATATTTCACATCTAATTTGAGTTAAAAAAATATCTTGATTCCCCCCAAAGCAGGATTTTTGTCCCTGAAATATTACAATAATAGTTTCCAAAGCCTTAGCTCAGTTATCATCACCTATGGTTTTGATGATAAAAGTCTCCTAATTTTTCCTCTGGATCTTATCCTTTCCCTTGTCCACAGTCTCCCTAACACAGCTTGAGTAACGTTTCAAAATGTTAATCAGATCATAATATTGCTCTGTTTAAAACCCGCAAGCAACTCATCATCAAATACAGGACATACTTTCATCTCATTATCTCTCTTCTTATTTGTACCTTTATCTCCATTCAGAAAATCATGCTCTGCTATGTGCCATGTCATTTTCTATATTTTCCAGCTTATTTTATTTTCATAACCTTGTGTGCATATTTCCCAATTCATTCTTTTCACCCAGTCAAATCCTATTTACACTTCCAGGATCTCACCAAAGTTATTCTTGCTCCCTGACATCTTCCCTGGTTTCCACGGTCAGATTTCATGGTTCCAAACTTTGAGTTCTCAGATTTTCTTGTATCCCGTATGTTTGTACTTATTTTATTATGTTTGGATTATGGTGGAATTTGCTTGTGTATTGCTTGCATTATATCAGGCCATCATACTATGTTTTATTTTTTTCCTCTTAGCATATGATGTTTTTCTTGTTGTTGAATTGAATTTTACATTTGAGAAAAACACAAAATTCTCAGCTCAAGGAGACTTAACGTTAGTTTCTGCAAATGTAGATGTTTGAATCTTCTGCTTAAAGTAGAAATGAAATATATGGCCAACTTACTTGTTCTATCTTGGCAGAAGCTTTGCAGTGAATACCGAAAGCTTGTGAGGAATGGAAAACTTGCTTGCACCAGAGAGAATGATCCTATCCAGGGCCCAGATGGGAAAGTGCATGGCAACACCTGCTCCATGTGTGAGACCTTCTTGTGAGTAGTCCTGCAGCTGGGAACATGAGGGATCATTTTGTTCTTTCTACTTTATTTCCATGTTTAATTATGAGAGGGCTACTTCAACATAGAAATGAAAAAATTAAGTATATTTAGAGAAGCTACCTGATTTGAGATATGTATTTAAAAATTCATGTCCTTGGAAGATTGTTAAGACTTCATGTTTAAGCAAGGGGAAAGTCACAGTCTTGAAATATTCAAGTAGTTTTTGTTTTTAAGTGTGGAAACAGGTTAACTTCTAGCTTATCTCCATAAATAAAAGTGAGGCAAATGGCCAATGGCCAATGGATGAAAGCCATGGAAGACAGGTTCCCACTGGATTCCAGGAAGAACTTCCTGACAGTTTGAGGATTTCAAAGATGGATGATTTACCATGGAGTGCCAAAAATGATACAAGTGGACTTTACAGGCAGATGAAAGCAAAGGCTTGAGAGTCATTAGAGATACAGTAGTGAGCACAGGAAATTTAGAAAACCACCTCTGGACTAGGGTTTAAATCCCTCCACCATACTTATTACCTCTATGTCATTGGGTGAGTTATGCATTCTGTCTGTCAGTTTTTTAATTTGTAATTTGGAGCTATAATACTAGTTTTGTAATATAATTGTGAGGATTTCACAGTGTAAGCACAGGGTTAGGCACATCACATTACAAGAATTTAATCACTGTTAAGTGTAAAATTAAATTACATTTGAGATCATTTCTAATATGGAGATTCTATGATTTTTACTCATCTCTTCTTAACTGTACTCTTTTAGCCAAGCAGAAGAAGAAGAAAAGAAAAAGAAGGAAGGCGAATCAAGAAATAAAAGACAATCTGAGAGTAAAGCTTCCTTTGAGGTGAGTGAATCTCCTTCAATAACTCTGAGGGACGTGGCACTGAGGATCCACAGATCATGTTCAGGGAACACATGCATTCCTGAAAACTGTCTGAAACAATTGTAGTTTGTATTTTCATGTGTGTTTGCACGTGTGCAGTTATGCATGTGCATATCTGACTATTTCTTGGTTGAGGGGTTCATTGCTCTTATCACTTAAAAAAGCCATGCCTTCAAAGTTAACCATTCTAAAATAAGCCAATTGCTGATTCTCATTTAAGAAAAAATGTACAAGCGCCAGCTAATTTTGTAATCTGATTCAACCTATGATCAACACTATTAACTTCCCTTCTCAATTTCACAGGAGTTGTGTAGTGAATACCGAAAATCCAGGAAAAATGGACCACTTCTTTGCACTAGAGAAAATGACCCCATCCAAGGCCCAGATGGGAAAATGCACGGCAACACCTGCTCCATGTGTGAGGCCCTCTTGTGAGTAGAGCTGTAGATCCATAGAGTCTGAGGACTGAACAACGGGAATTTCCACGGGGAGTTTTCAAACAATTGTGAATAATGCATTTTCTTCTTCAGTGCAGCATTCAGTTTTGGGTGTCATATTTAAATGGACTAAAAACAAACAACAGCAACAACAAACAAGCAGAGGGCTTTCTGATTATAATTATTATGATATAAAGAGATGCAGAATACGCCAGACAAGAAAAACGTATGATGTGTGATCTCTCTTATATGTGGGATCTAAAAAAAGCTAACTTATAGTAGAGAGTAGGATGGTGCTTACCAGAGAATGGGGGTAGATAAGGATGGAGTTTGAGAATGAGGAGATGTTGATCGAAGGGTACAAAGTTTTAAACAGGAGGAATACATTTATGGAATGTATTGGACAACAACATAGTGACTATATTTCAAAATTATTAAAAGAGTAAATTATAAATGTCCTTACACCTTTCAAAAAAAGCTAAGTATTGTGGGACAACTCTGTAAATTGCTTGATTTAATCATCACAATGTATACATCTACAAAAACATCACATTGAATTACATTAAAATGTACAATTACTATTTGTCAAATAAGACCACAAGTTAAAAAAATGAGGTGCAGAATAATTTCTTCCATGGAATTTCAGAAGTAACCTAGAATCATTCACCCAGAGAAGAGAATACTTCATGATAATTATACTAATTGCTTTTAGTTTTATGAAATAATTATCAGATGAAATAGGAAATACATATGTTTACATGTAAAATATTATAATACATGGAAAATGTATGAGTTTTTTGTTCACTATCTTTCTTCCTACTTATTCTATGTGATTTTAAGGAATATAATTTAAATGGAAAAGAGCTGTAGGAAGAAATATTTGGGCTCATAATGAAGACTGACTTTGTAATAAAGCAGAGAAAGACAAGAATGGTAGTTTTATTATGTAGGAGTTGGGTGCCTATTTAGAGCGTGCCTAAAATAGGTCTGTAGAATGAATGGCATGGTATGGCCTTTCAAAGGCATGACTAGGATTTTCTTAAACACTTGATTTTTTGGCTAAAGAAATATCCCATTGTATTTCCCATGTGCCAAGAATCTTAGAAAGGACTTAATTTATGTAGCCTTCCCTGATAGAAAGCAATATAATACAGCATATTTTCCCATAGCATTTGAGGCTTGGAGTACTATAGATCTATTAGAAGGAAAGTTAAGATGATGACCATATAATTATCACAACAAACATTTGTTGAATGCGTATAATTATATGGCATTTGCTAAGAGCTTTGCTACCTAATCTCATTTAATCTTCACAACAACCACATGAAACAGACGAAACCAGATAAAAAGCAAAAACGAAAAACAAAACTAAGGACCAGAACAGTTGAGAATGATGGAGAAGTAAGGACAAGATATAGGACTTATAGATGAAGAAAAAGATAATGTGTTTCTTGATGTGGGGTATAGACAGGATATAATCACTTAGCAAGGCCTTTCAGCCTGTTTTTTTTCTTCTCCTTTACATTACTCTTTCAGTAACAAGCAACTAATTCTGCCTCTAAGTAGTCATCTTTGCTGCTTCCTCTGACAATTGCCCACTGGGGAAAGAAAATGCTGTTTAAATTTTTTAGTCAACTTAGACTCATGGTAAAGGTTAGATCAGTTTTCATTTAAAGAATTATGAAAAATCCCATAGTTTTGGATCTATTTTAGTCAGTTTATCCCATAAATATATAAATTCTTTATTGAAAAGAAACACACCTTTCTCACCTCATGTTTTATGGACACGTTAACAAAGGTGATTGATTTTTTTCTGAGAATTATTCTACCCTCCATAGTTTGTTTCTGTGCACTTTCAAACCATATGAAAACAGTCTTTTCAATTTTTAAAAAAGTTTTAGTTTAATCTATAAGCAAGTCTTTTGTTGACTGGAACACATTAAAACATTTTCACAAATTATGTCATTTTTTTCTACATTTTGAACTATTTGTGTTATATATCCGGTTATGCTGTAGATCCAATCCTGGAAGCTCAAGTTGCAACACTATTAGCTATTGAAAATGTATCAGCTATCACTTTCACTTCATTTCCATCATATGCCTAATTTTAGAAGGAAAGTTTCCTTTCAGTAATTACAGTAATGATGATGTCAATCCCTTAATGACAATTATACCAATTATTATATTATGTACTAGGTACTGTTCTAATTGCTTTACATGTAGTCACTCATTTAATGCTCATAACATTCCAATAAGAAGGGTACTTTTATGACCTCTTCTATTTCTCCTTCACACACATTTAAAGATGAGGAAAGGTACTTCTTGTTTTCCTTACAGAATTTGGCTCCAGGGTCCTTCCTCTTAAACACCATGCTATACTGCTTCTCAAAAGATAAATATTACCTGTAAATAAAGAGTAATCACACATGCAACAGAATCGGCCAATAAGAAAGTACTATTGCAATGCATATACTGGGAAGTTAAACAGGTTTCCTCCCTAATTCAGGGGCTTTTTCTTGCACACCACTCTCTTGAGGTAGAGTGAACCATGATTGTTTATTGTCTAATACAATTATAAACTATTATGGGTGGATATTTGGCATTGTTTGAGAATAGCCAAAGCAATAAATAATCAAGCTATGAAAGTTAAGGATCTATTCTAGTAAGATCCATTTCTTCTCTCTTTTTCTTTTTGGCGTCTTACAGTCAACAAGAAGAAAGAGCAAGAGCAAAGGCTAAAAGAGAAACTACAAAGGTAATGTTCTCAGGAATGCTGATGCTATGCCCCGACGTTTTTCTTTTCTTTACAATGGTACTCTAATTTATCTCATTAGAATAAATGTTTTCTGTTTGGTTTTCATGCCTAAAATGAATGAAGAACACTTTTAACCTGAACAAAAAGGATTTTGATTGGAAGTGTCCAGAATACCAATTTTATCTTATAATTATTCAAATTTAGAGGTTTATTTCATAAAAAGTGGATTGTTAACTTTTTGCAAGGAATTTTCCCCCATATTTGGCTTTTATTAGATTTCTGTTGTTAGAGTATTAATATTAACTTATGCCATTTACTAATTTCAGTTTACATTATTCATATCTCTATTTTTCAAATAGAGACATAAGATCTCAATCATCCAAATTTACAAAACAAAAGCACATATATTATCATATTTGAGCTTTGTCACCACCCAGCTGTGGATCAAGTAGTAGTTTTCTTGCACCCAATTAAGATCATTAAGTAGAGTCTCTGACTTTCCAGTTATTTTTAGTCCATTCTCCATGAATTTATAATTTTAAAATTTTATACCTAGCAGAGCCAAATCTATCTTGTGTGGAGATGTTGAATTATTCTCATGTAATATCTACATACAAGATTTACCTTTCTTTATTCTGTTTCTCTTTGTTTGTTTTTCTGTTGAGAAGGAGTCTTGCTCTGTTGCCCGGGCTGGAGTGCCGTGGCCTGATCTTGGCTAGCTGCAAGCTCTACCTCCTGGGTTCAAGTGATTCTCCTGCCTCAGCCTCCCTAGTAGCTGGGACTGCAGGCATGCACCACAATGCCTGGCTATTTTTTTTTTTTTTTTGGTATTATTAGTAGAAACAGCGTTTCATCATGTTGACCAGGCTTGTCTCAAACTCCTGACCTCAAGTGATTCTCCCAGCTTGGCCTCCCAAAGTGCTGGAATTACAGGTGTGAGCCACTGCACCTGGCCTGTTTATTCTATTTCTTAACAGTAGCCACAACAGTGCAAGCCTCATCATTATTTGGGGAAAAGCTGACACAGTTTAAAATTTACCTTCTTACTGACTCATTTTTTAAAAATAAGTGTTTCTGTTAGGTGAAACTATCTTTTCATTGATCAGTTAGAATTGAAAATTTGTTTTCATCCATTATATTTGATCATCTGCCAAATCCTCTTAGATATTTCCAGTATTATTAACATATTTCTCCTTCTCGCCACTCCTATTGTTACCCCTTGCTTCAAATCCATATCTCCCATTCCTAGTATTTAATTTTTTTTAAATTGACTTACTCCCAGAAATATGTCAGTTTCTCCAGGGATAAGACTTGTTCTCTTCTCTATTTATAAAGATATGTCTTTTTAAATTTATTTATTTATTTTTGAGTTGGGGTCTCACTTTGTCGCCCAGGCTGTAATGCAGTGGTGTGGTCATGGCTTATTACAACTGCGAACTCCTGGGCTCAGTTGATCCTTCCACCTAAGCCTCCTGAGTAGCTGGGACTACAGGCACACACCACCATGCCTGGCAATTTATTATTATTATTATTATTATTTTAATTTTTCTGTAGACCCAGAGCTTTTCTATTATGCTCAGGCTTGTCTTGAACTTCTGGGCTCAAGCACTCCTGCTGTGGTCTTCCAAAGTGTTGAAATTACAGGTGTGAGCCACCATATCTGGACAAGATATATATTTATTTCTTAAGTTAAGCATGCTTTTTTCTCTTTTTTCTTAGCCTCCTAAAGACAAACTATAGGTGAGTAATAGTCTCATTTCCTTCAGGAAGGCTTCTCATTTAGGTCTGCCTATGGAATCTTCCCACTTCTGATCTTTCCTAGCTTTTATAGACCCTGGTATGCAACACAACACACACATGTATCTATTTTCAGATCTGCTATAGTGCCAGGATAATTCTGAGTTTATGATGGAAGTTTTTAAAATACTTACTGATTTACTACTACATGTTACCACTTTTCTTTTTACATTTTACTCTGCATTACATATTCTTCATAATAGGAAAAGATGAAGGAAGGATAGAAAACTACTCTGAGAAAATATTTTCTTCATTTTCCAGGAAATTTGCAGTGAATTTCGGGACCAAGTGAGGAATGGAACACTCATATGCACCAGGGAGCATAATCCTGTCCGCGGCCCAGATGGCAAAATGCATGGAAACAAGTGTGCCATGTGTGCCAGTGTGTTGTGAGTGTCTACCCATCTCTCCCACTGAATTTCTTCATCAGGGATCGCCCTTGGTCTCAGATCCTTCCTGCATGTGTAAAGTATAGGCCATGGGTTGTATGCTAGAAAGATTTAAAAGCAGATGGATGGGACATTAAGTAATATTGAATCATATGGTGACAATACTATTCTTTATTCAGTTATCCTTCTATTTTCTGATTAAATTCAGGGAAAAGACTCAATTTAATGCTATTTTTTTAACACCTGATAATCTTTATTTGTAAAAAGAGAGATCAGAAGTTTCATGATTTGGATTGGGTGATCTTTTTGATCTCTTTCCCACTCCTGACATTTTATGATTTATTAGTCTATTTAGATAGGGGCTAAGGAAAAACCTGCAGGATGGAGGTCAGTATATAAGGACTATTAAAATAGCCTGAACAAGAAATGGAGTAGGGAGGATTGTTATTTATCTTTTTAGGGTCATTACTGTATAATGCATACATTCTTAAGTGGCTTAGTGTGGAGTAAAACCTTTAGGAATCAGGCTCATGCCCTAAATGTTTACTAAAATGTCTCCTTGTTAAGCCAGGTTCAGGCCTTTTGTTTTGCTGAGTGGTGTAGGTAAGCCTGTGACCAGAGCTCCATCATGTGGGACAATAGAGAAGTCGATTATTATCACTTCTAATTCTCCTCATTTTTTAGGCTCTTAAGCTGCTCCTGAACTTAATCCTAAAATAAATGCTGAGAAAAATATTTGTTTAAATAATCCCTATTGAGGTGCAAAGTTAATGTCTCCTAATTTTCACATGTCTTGATCCAGGTTAGATCTAAGTTAGACCTTAAGTGAATGCATACAATTCCCGAAGAGGAGAGGTTGACAGAGTAGAGCACTAGACGAAACAGTGGCCTGAAATTCAAGAAGCCAGGGTTTTTTCACCCACCTGTGTAATTTGCTGGTGGTGTAGTAATGACTAAATGTAGTACATGCTAAGGATTTTCCAGCATTAACATGCTATATGTCAGTAGAAAATGACAAAAATACCAGAACATTAGACTTGTGTTCAACCTCAAAAAATTAGCAGTTGAATCTAACTGGACTTGAATCACTACTGCAATCCAGACCTTGGAATTTCAACTTAAATATTAACTCTACTGAAATAATATTTAAAATGTTTAGTTTAAAATGAAACATGGTTTATTATGATTTCGAGTGCATCCTCTGACTTAGCATCATCCTTCACTTTTATCACTGATATGGTAGTTATTTGGAGAGGAAAAGTTTAACAAGTAAAATAAAATCAAGACAATTGTAGCTTTATTCAGAAAGTTACTTAAAGTTAGTGACCTATAGTAAATAAGAGCGCCTGAGGGTCACAGACTAATAAAGATGCATGCTTGTTTTATAATTATTCCTCTTTAGAGGGAGAATGTAAACAAGTAAATTTATCTACACTATTGGTCAAAGCAAAAGCATCTCTCAGACCAGGTAAGTTTGTATTGAAGACTGAATCTGACTACTGGTTTGCAAGATCCTCATTCCTTTTAAAAACTTACTTCCAAAAAGAGTAGGGAATCATATTCAGCCTATATCTTCTTTTTCTATTGCAGCAAACTTGAAGAAGAAGAAGAGAAGAAAATTCATAAAGAAGAAACAAACAATGCTGAGGCTGAAAAAGTTAAGAGAGAAGCAGTACAGGTAGTTGTTTGAGATCATCAGAGCCACATAAATATTAAATGGCAGGGCTCCTACTCCCTCCTCCTTACCCCAGCATTCTTAGTGACTTTGCAAACTGAGAAATTGTGTTTGGATCCTCATATACAAGAGTACTCCTCTTTCCTTCTTCAATTTATTCACACTAAATCTATTAATTGCTTGTGCATTAGAGAGATCACTATTTTCTCCCCTGATTGTGTCAATTATATTACACAAGAAAGAAGTATATATAGATTGTCATCTTACTGTCTGAATGCAAGCTAATAGAGACAGATGTTCAGATTTTTCTCAAGTGCATTTTTGAATATGGGTGTTTAGCTTAAAAACGGCAACCACTAGGTTTTCATTCCACTTAATTCTCTGTGAGATTTTGAGGAGATAAAAGCATCTCTGAGTCTTCAGTTTTCATTCTTTAACATCTCACATGATGATGATAACAATGATAGTTGTACATTAGTTACTACTGTTTGCATCATGGCATAAAAGTTTTATGACTGATTTTCATAGTAGCCATTCAAGTTATATATTATTATCTGTATTTTATAGAAGAGAACTTGGAAGCTGAGATAAGAAGTCAAGAAATATATTTAATTAGGAACATATATCTATATAATGTAATTATATACCAATAAGATATTATTTACTATGTATTAATGCATTATAAATGTTATAATATATGACACAAATAATATCATATATAATTATAATTATATGTAGTTAGCAATTTGAGAACCAAGATGCACTTTAGATTTTATACCCTTCTGCCATTTGTATTATTCCTGAAGTTTATGCCTTAGGTCCTCATTAGTCTTTTCTTTATCCTTTTCTGATTTAGAAGATCTCATTTCTACTGCTCTTACTTTTGCTCTTTATAATCTACTCTCGACTCTTAAGCTAAAGTAATGATTTAAAAACATAAGGCAGGTCATGTCACCCAGTGGCTTCTCACCTCACTCAAAGTAAAAATCAAGATGCTTGTAGTGTGGAAGTACTACATGTGGTCTGATTCCCTGCTACTTTTCATAGGTCACATTTTCTATTATTCTACTCTGTTCTCCATGTGCCAGTTATACTGGCCACCTTTTGATTTCTTGGACATGCCAAGCATTGATTCATGGCTTCCCACCTTGTGGTTACAAAACCAGTGTGGTTAAAAAATTGGACTCTAGACTCAGACTGCCCGGGTTCAAATCCTTGCTTCATTTCCCTACCAGTAAGACCCCACAGTTAACATCTTTGTATATTAGCTTTCTCACTTATAAGATAAGGATGTTGTTGGTATGTATATTATATCTATGAAGTCCCTAAAACTTACTCATGTATAACAGCACAACGTCATACATATCTTAAGTACTCACTCTGCAATATTATATTCATTATTGTTAATGCTATTATTGGTCTAATCTCATTGTACAGTGGGGAGTTCCACATGGGACAATTCACCAATTCTTCAACATACAATGCACTTTGCCTTCTATATGGCATTACTCACAGTCAGAATATCCCTCTTGTCTACCAAAATTCTGGCCATTTTTCATGGCTAAGACTGTGTGTTAGCTACTCCCTACAGAATTTCCCATCCATACAATATGCTGAATAACCTATCATCTGTTATGCCAACAATTTTTGAAACATTAGTTATGTCATTTATTTTATTATAACTTGTAGTTGCTTCTATGTGTTTTCTTCAAAGAAATTAAAAACTCTCTATTAGTTTTCTACGGTTGCTGTAACAATTAGCACACTTTAGTGGTTTAAAACAACATAAACTTCTCATCGTTCAACACCTACTTAAGAGAACACATGGACACAAGGAGGGGAACATCACACACTGGGACCTGTGGGGAGTTGGTGGAAAGGGTAGGGAGAGCGTTAGGACAAATACCTAATGCATGAGGGGCTTAAAACCTAGATGATGGGTTGATAGGTGCAGCAAACCAACATGGCACATATATAGCTGTGTAACAAACCTGCACCTTCTGCACATGTATCCCAGAACTTAAAGTAAAATAAAATAAAAATAAATAAAAAATAAAACAATAACAACAACAACATAAACTTCGTATCTTATAATTCCATAGCCTAGAAGTCTAAAAGGGATTTTACTGGGCTAAAATCAAAGGGTTGGCAGAGCTTATTCCTTTTCTGGAGTCTCCAGAGGAAAATCCATGTCTCTTTCTTCAGATCTAGAGGCTGCCCATGTTCCTTGGTTCCTGGACTCCTTATCTACAAAGCCAGCAATGTTATATCTCTCTGACTGTTCTTCTGTAGTTAACAGCTCCCTCTCACTCTGTCTTTTGCCTCACTCTTGCACTTTTAAGGACTGCTCTTTGTGATTGAGCCTTGCATTGAGCCCATTATGGCAACACAGGATAATGTCTTCATTTCAAGGTCATTGATCTAATTATAACTGCAAAGCCCTTTTTGCCATGTAAGGTAGCATATTCTCAGGTCCCAGGTATTAACACTTAGACATATTTGGTAAAAGGGCATTTATTCTGCATGCCACAAATTCCTTCACTTATTTAAGTGATCATACATTATTCTTCTTTGTATGTTTCACAGTGCCTAGTGTGGAATAATATTTGACTTGAAGGTTTTCTAATGAGATAAATAACAGCAATCCACATTCCAAATAATGTGTGACCTAGGTCTCTGAAAAGCATGTTGGCTAATATCAACCTTCAACATCACCTTTTTCCATGCAATCATTATGTTTTAGCTTTTAAAGGGGTAATGTGGATGAATATTTCTGTGTTTAGTCATTGGATTCTTAACTCCTCCTTCATTTGCCAGGAGCTGTGCAGTGAATATCGTCAGTATGTGAGGAATGGACGACTCCCCTGTACCAGAGAGAATGATCCTATTGAGGGTCTAGATGGGAAAATCCACGGCAACACCTGCTCCATGTGTGAAGCCTTCTTGTGAGTGGGTGGCAGCCACTGCTGCTACTGAGTGTAGGAGCAGATCAGCATCGGGGGGGGCAAGAGGGGTGGCATTGGAAGTTTTCTCCAGAAGGTAGAAAATAAAGGCTGTCTTGCATTGAGTTTAGAAATTTACTATTACAAAGCCATATACTCAGCACATTTATTTTTAGTGTTCTTCAATATTCAATACTTGAATCACCACTAAGAAAGAACCATGTGCTAAAAGCAAAATTACCCTGGAGCTAATGGCATAAAAGGACTAGTACTTCTGTTCTCTGCAAGCATAGGTCACTATCAAATTATCCAAAAGTGTAATCATTAGGTGCTAATAAATTGAAAATGTATTAACATCTAATTGATATCTTAGATGCTTTCTGGGGAAAAGAACAACATATTTGTTTTTCAAAAGAAATATATTGTAAAAATCTATTCACTAGTTTGCTATAGCATGTGTGTCTTATTCTTTAAACAACACTAACAACAAGAACATGGTATAGAGGTGTGTGTATTTACCTTTCTACTCCCAAGTTAAGTTTGTGGAGGTATAGAAGTAATGAACCTGCCAGGCCTGGTGGCGCCTGCCTGTAATCCCAGCTACTCAGGAGACTAAGGCAGAATTGCTTGAACCCTGGAGGCCGAGGTTGCAGTGAGCCAAGATCGCACCACTGCACTCCAGCCTGTGTAAACAGAACAAGATTCCGTCAAAAAAAAAAAAAAAAAAAAAAAAAAAAAAACTGCCGGGCACGGTAGCTCACACCTGTAATCCCAGCACTTTGGGAGGCCGAGGCGGACAGATCACCTGAGGTCGCGAGTTTGAGACCAGCCTGACCAACGTGGAGAAACCCCGTTTCTACTAAAAGTACAAAAAAATTAGCCGGGCGTGGTGGCGCATGCCTGTAACCCCAGCTACTCGGGAGGCAGGAGAATCGCTTGAACCTGGGAGCTGGAGGTTGCAGTGAGCCGAGATCGCGCCAGTGCACTCCAGCCAGGGCGACAGAGAGAAACTGTCAAAAAAAAGAAAGAGAGAGCGCGCGCAGTAATGGACCATTTTTATGTAGAGACATTTCTCCTTTAGAATAGTACGTACTGGGTGCTAGGAATGATTGTTTTGTCCTGCCTTCTCTTATAGCCAGCAAGAAGCAAAAGAAAAAGAAGGGGCTAAACAGAGACCAAAAACCAAAAGAGAAGCTGAAAAGGTAGTGATCCTGGAATGTTTGTATTGCAATGAAAGGATAAGGTTTTGCAGTATCTCCGTAAAAATAGCTACGGAATTACTGACGCCCCCAGCTGTGAGGGAACTAGAGGTTCATTTAGTCTAGAAGTTGAGAAACTTTTTCTTAACAGAACAGGGAGCAGATATTTCCGTCTTTGTGGCCGTGTAATCTCTGTTGCAACTACTCAACTTGGCTGTGCATACAAACATATGGGCATGGCTGATGCCAATACAATTTTATTTATAAAAACAGATGGCTGGTCAGATTTTGCTCACACGTCACAGTTTGCAAACCCCTGATTTATTCTGTTCCCATATATTAATATTAAGATTTAAAATTCAGAGATAAATGAGAACTTGCTTATAAAGTTAATGGGAGTATAAGTATCAGTACCCATATCTTCATATTTCAAATTTCTGGAAAGAGTAGAATTCAAACCTAGACTTCCTGATAAGAAAGCATTCTTTCTAGCATACTATGTGTTTTGGATTACCACATTTGGTCAACCCATGTGTTCCTTGCTTTACCTCTGGTTATATATTGGTCCCGGCATCTGGAGAAAAGATTAAAAAGTAGTATCCCCATGTAATATTTCCTTGGGTTCCAAAAGGCTGGCTCCAGGTAGGTTATTCCAAGTTGTGGTCATTTCCCTGCCCCCATCAAAGACTACTGATATTAAAAATAACCTCTAAAGAAGCATCGCCCTGGAATTCTATATGTTTGGCTTGTTTACAGTTGCATTTCACAGTTGGAATTCTAAATTTAAAAATAATAGCAGTTCATATGAAAAATAGATTTACTCTTCAACATCTACAAGAGAAAATTCTTCAGTATGAGATAATTTCTGTTTTCTCATTACTACTACAGACAAACTCTTTTCTCATATCATTTTTCTTTTGCTAAACATGACTAGTTAGGGGACCTGGCAATGAACCTTTAAGCGGAGCTAAGAGAAAAATTCCCTCTTTCATCCTCATGAATTTCAATTTGAACTAAAAAATTCAGAATAAAATATAAACAGAATTGTAATTGCCAGTAGTAATTAAGTCTTTGATCTTCAGTGATTCCTTACTCTCTCTCAATTCCTCATGTAACCCTAAACAAGGACTGCGCCCAGTCATCAGAGAACCCAGTTTATTCAGAGTCTTGTGTATGGTTGCAGGTTTAGTCTGGACTTTGGGGCTATCAAGGAAAAAGAAATAGAGGCTTCTTCTTAAGTCCTGTGTGCTTAATAGAAATTAAACTCTATAATTGCCAAAAACAACAACAAAAAAAATCCTCAAGTTATTTTCTCTTTTTTTCCATAAAGCACTTAGTAGGAACTCAGTAAATTAACTTCTAAGAAGAAACTCAAGCTTTTTCCTTTTCTTTTCCTTATAGGAGACATGCAATGAATTTCGGAGTCTTTTGCAAAATGGAAAACTTTTCTGCACGAGAGAAAACGATCCTGTGCGTGGCCCAGATGGCAAGACCCATGGCAACAAGTGTGCCATGTGTAAGGCAGTCTTGTGAGTGCACAAAACAAAACTCCTACTGTGGGATGGTGAAATTGGGAAAGCAATGAGCCAGATAATATACATTTTGTTTGTCCTTTCCTAACATGTAAAAGAAATGAAAGGTTTTCTATAAAGGATTTGAAATAGTTCTTTCTTTATAATGGCCAAGATAAACAGTTCCAGAAATTAAAAATATACGACTAAGTTATTACATTCTCTGTTAGTTCTGGGGTAGAGCCTACCAGTCAATTATATTTTCTTGATAAAATTCTTAACTTATTTGCTATCAAGTGGATCCTTTCTCTGGATTATCTCTCAATTCACATTCGAAAGAAAACACAGATTTTAATGTCAAAGTCCTCACCTATACTGTTGAAAATAATAAGTTTTCAGGAAATGAAAAGTAGGTCTTTATATAATGTTTGTAAGTACATGTAGAATATTTAAGTCATTCAATAGCATTTACTGAACATCTACAATGTACAATGTGTGTAATGATTATATAAAGGTGAATGAAATAGATGATCTTCTCAGAAATCATATAGTCCACTGAGATTAGACATGGACATCATATAAAGGAGGAATTGTTAAATGAAAAATTTGTCTGTATTATGTTATGGTACTTCAAGAAAGGGACAATTAACAGCAAGTTTTATGGTGGGATGGAACTAGACCTTATAATTCAGGTGAAATGTGGACATGACAGAAAGTGATGAGAGGAGAAAAGGGGAACAGCACAGGTAAAGATCTAAAATTAGGAAAACTGTAGTATGTACAGTAAAAAGCAAGTCATGTTGTTCAGTCTGAACTTACCAACTTTATCAATCTTGAATGTGCATCAAAGATTTTGAGGTCAATTCTATATGTAATGAGAAGTTACAAAACTTGTTCAGAAAGGACAGTAAGTGGCATAAATATTGTGCAAAATGGGAATTTGCACTGTTGGCCAGACTGATCTCGAACACCTGACCTCAGGGATCTACCGGCCTGGGCCTCCCAAAGTGCTAGGATTACAGGTGTGAGCCACCACACCCATCTTTACTCACTTTGTCTTGTTTGTGGTGATGTATATGTGGTGTTCTTTTACTGTAATGAGAGTTCTTCCTGGCAAAGGGCTTCATATAATTCATATTTTTATTTTCAGAGAAGGCCTGTAGCATAGTAGATGTTGTCAATACTCGATAATTCTATACATATGTGATTTGTTCATATAATGAGAAACTCATAGAAATGCACACCACTCTCTGTAATCTATTATTCCCTACCTCCCACTTTCTAATTTCCAGCCAGAAAGAAGATGAGGAAAGAAAGAAGAAAGAAGAGGAAGATCAGAGAAATGCTGCAGGACATGGTTCCAGTGGCAGTGGAGGAGGGGACACTCAGGTGAGAGCAACTTCTAATTTCAATAACTGGAGTGGGCTTAAGTCCTTGACAATAGGACTAAGACATAGCATAGTCTATGATAAATGTGATTTTATGCAGGGCTGAGTTCTTGGGAGAACAGAGAAGTTTCCCCTTAAGGTTGCAGAATAAGATATCAGCACATTTTCACTGCTCTGGGGTTCATTTTGGCTTTTTTACACTTTGAAATAATTAACAATATGTAATGACATTTTCCCAGTCTCCTGAGCCCTCTTTGTGGTAATCTAGACCTCACGTCAATAGTTGTTCTCATCAGCATCACATGCTCTTCGTTTTCTTTCATTATTCTTTCTTGCCTTGGACAGAGCCACTTTTTGGAAGTACCTTTGTTATTGATCCAAGGCAGCGTGACAGGACAAAAGAGCACAGGCTTTGCAGTCAGACTGGGGTACGATCCCGCCCCTACCACCTGCACTTGGGAAACACGGAGGAAATTACCTCTGCTCACTGAATTCTACTTTCCCTGGTTTAGCAGTACTCTTACAGGGATAAAAGAAAATAATGTAGGCAAAGATTTTGCATGTTTCTTGAGCCATTTTAAAGTGTCAGCATGGTAATGTTGCATATAAGGTCACTCCTTGGGTCTCTGAACGCTGTTTCATAAAATTGCAGTCACTTTATTTATCTTTTTACAACCTTAGAATATCAAAACCGTGTCTTCACTTCCAGATCTGACAAAGGCCCAATATTTACCTTTGATAAAGTCTGGCTGTTCTGTTTTTTCCCCATCTTTTTTGCTTTAGGAGGCTGAGTTCTCCCTTTTAAGGAATGGTCCTGTTGATTAGACTTGTCTGATAAACATTTTGTCTGTCCATAACTTGGTCAAACCTACCTTCCTTGATATGTTACAGAACTTTGAGTTTTCCTCCAGCATTTTTCTCTCTCTTCTATCTGCTCCAGAGATCTGCACATTTTTTCTTTCTGTATAAGGCCAGATAATAAATATTTTAAGCATTGTGGGCATTTTGGGTCATATGAGGTCTGCTGGAACTGTTTTACTCACCATTGTTGTGGGAAATAAGCCAAAAATAATATCTGAATAAGTGAGTGAGAATGTGTTTCAGTAAAACTTTATGTGTAAGAACAGGCAGCAGGAAAGATTTTGCCGGTTGGTTGTACAATTGACCCTTCAACAACATGGGTTTGAACTGCCCAGGTCCACTTGTACATAATTTTTTTTCAACCAAACTTGAACAAAAAAAAATACAGTATTTGAGGGATGTGAAACCTGCATATATGGGGGGCAATCTTTTGGTACAGGTGGGTTGTACAAGACCAACTGACAGACTTGAGTATGCATGGATTTTGATCCTGGAACCAATCCTCCAAGTGTACAAAGGGGCAACTATACTTTACTGACATTTGATAAATGTTGTTAAATCCAGTCATATTTATAATTTCCTTGTGTAGATCCTTAAAAGCAACAGTAATAGCCATGATAATTCATCTCTTATAATTAGAACATGGGTGATTTTGGTCCCTTTTTCTCTGTGGATACCAGACCTAGATCTTATGTTTCCTATAAAGAGAAGTGAAAGAACTTCTCTTACACAGATTGTTAAACACATTTACTAAGAATACAGTAGACTAAATCATCCAAGGGGCCTTTATTGTTCTCTGTTTTCAGGACCAATGTGCTGAGTATCGGGAACAAATGAAAAATGGAAAACTCAGCTGTACTCGGGAGAGTGAGCCTGTACGTGATGCTGACGGCAAATCGTACAACAATAAGTGTACCATGTGCAAAGCAAAACTGTAAGTATTCATCTCAGCAGGGATGTCTAAAACATAGTCACGTTTCTCCTGAATGAATGGCTATTTCTCATTTGCTATGGCTCCTTCCATGAAAATTATTCTTTTGGTTAATTTTCAAATATCACATTTTTCTCTTGCATTCACTAAGAAACAATGAGCTTCAGCAAGGGCAGCTAACCAAGTGGCTGATTCCTGCTATATTTTCTATTACAGTTCTGTGAACTCTAAATGCTATCATGATAGACCCTTGTTCTTCATTGTACCAGAATCCTAGGAAGGCTTTGTGACGGCCACTCAAATTGTTGACCAGCACAGTCGAAGATAGTTGACTTCCTGTCATTTGCACAGGACACCTATTGCATAATCCAGGGTTAATATGTGTTCACAGGATGATTATTGACTTTTTTCTCCTACAGGGAAAAAGAAGCAGAGAGAAAACATGATTATTCTGGTTCCAGATCAAATGAGAATGGATCAGTAACAGGGAAGGTGAGTTATTATTTGGGTTTTGGCAAATCGAAACTGTGCAAGAAGGTGTCAATATGATCCAGCTAGAGCTTGCCCTTAGAAGGCCTTAGTCATCAGTGACTATCACTGATAACTTGTTCAGTGAACAAACCTAAGGTCAAGCCTGACACTTTAAAAGGAACTTTTATACATAATAGTTTATTTAATTCTCTCAATAGCCTGATTGAATATGGCCTTTTAACCTTATTTTGTAGATAGGGAAAATGAGGTTTTTGCAAATATATTGGATTTATATTTGTTTTTGTATTATTTTGCTGCTACTATAAGTTACTACAAGCAGTTGCTTGAAATAACACAAATTTATTATCTCGTATTTCTGGGTTCCATAAGTTCTAAATGGGCCTGATTGTGCTAAAACCAAGGTGTCGGTAATGCTGCATTCCTCTGTGGAAGCTCTAAGTGAGGATCTGTTTCTCTGCTTTTTCTAATTTCTAGAAGCTAACTGTATTCTTTGGCTTGTGGTCACTCTTAAGCCAGTGATGGCCAGTCAAGCACTTCTCATGCTATGTCATTCTCACACTGACTCACCTGCCTCCCTCTTTCATGAATAAGAACCTTTGTGATTACATGGGCCTCACTTGGATAATCCAGGGTAACTTCCCCATTTTAAATTCAGCTGATTAGCAATCTGAATTCCATATTCTCACCATAATTCCTCCTTGCCATCTAAAGTAGTAGCATATTTGGAGGTTCCAGGAATTAGAACGTGGATGTCTCTCTCTGTGGGCCATTATTTTGCCTACCACAGGAAGATTACATGGCTGCCTGCCTCTTGGAAAAAAATTATCTGATTCTCAAATCCAATCAAATACTATGTAAACAGCACTTGCAATATACTCTTTCCATTTTTTCAGGATACATGTGATGAGTTTAGAAGCCAAATGAAAAATGGAAAACTTATCTGCACTCGAGAAAGTGACCCTGTCCGGGGTCCAGATGGCAAGACACATGGCAATAAGTGTGCTATGTGTAAGGAAAAACTGTGAGTGTTCTTCAAAATGACTTTTTGACTGTGAGTCTTAAAGTATAATAATCATTTCTTACCAGTTTGGGAAAATGACAATTGTTTTAGAAGCAGATCTAGTCATTAATCAGGTGTTTGTTCACTTTGATTGAAATGTGTCATTCCCCGACTTGCCCCCACAGGGAAAGGGAAGCAGCTGAAAAAAAAAAGAAAGAGGATGAAGACAGGAGCAATTCAGGAGAAAAGAGCAGTGACAAGCAGGTAATAGATGTTGACACACTAATCCCTGAACTCCGCTAGTTCGTGAATGTTTCTTCAACAAATATTCATGAAATGCTGACTCTGTCCCAATCATTGGCGATATAATACTGAACAATGAAGCCATGGCCACATCTTGCAAATAAATAGCATGCTCTTCAATTCCCCAAGAGTGATTCTCATGGAATTGTAGAACCAGTGGCAATTGTCAAATTAACTACAATTATTGTAGTTACCCAGCTGATTTCATTTTTGAATTTTTTCTTTCCTTTATGACAGGGTCTTGCTGCTGCTCAGGCTGGTCTTAAACTCCTGAGCACACGCAAGCCACCTGCCTCAGCCTCCCAAACTGCTGGGATCACACGAGCCACCACACCTGGCTGTTTCTGGATTTTTTTTAACAATAAATATCAAGCAATCAGATGCCAAAGATTACAAAAAAAATTAGTATCAAAAGTTTGGAGTTTGAAATGATAAATTCTTGACCTGGCATTTCACTGCCACCTAGTGTTTAATTTTGTTCTTTATAAATAGTACTCTACGCTACAACACCAACACGTAAAATATCATACAGCACAACCTCCTGTAATCCACCGGTAGCCTCCCACTAGAAAAGCAAAATAGTAAAATTTCTCTAGGAAGATTTTTTCTATTAGTAGGGCAACTTTTCATTAAGCCTGTACAGACTAAAGAAAATGAAACATTAATATTAATTATCATTATTTAAAAATATTTTGGGAATATCCGTTGGGTAGTTTGGTAGATGAATGGCTTTGAGAAAATACTTTATTGCACAACTTTACATGATCTCTAAAGGGCATCTATTTAAAATCTTGGTAAATTTTTAATTTTATGATACTTACTTTAAAAATTTCAAACAGAAAAATACTATATATATGTATATGTAGAAAATATTGAGTGAAACAACAACAACAACAATAAAAAAAAAATATTGAGGCAGGATGTGGTGACTCACTCTTTTAATTCCAGTCTCTGGAAGACCAGAGCAGGAGAACTGCTTGAGCCTAGGAGTTCAAAACCAGCTTGGGCAACATAGTGAGACCCTGTCTCTACAAATAATAATTTTTAAAAAAATAGCCAGGCATGATGGTGCACACCTATAACTCTAGCTACTTGGGAAGTTAAGGTGGGAGGATCACTTGCGCTCAGGAATTCCAGGCAGCAGTGAGCTATGATCGCACTATTGCACTCCAGCCCGGGCAACAGTGTGAGAACCTGTCTTAAAAATAAATAAATAAATAAGAAAATACTGAGAGAGAGAGAAAGAGAGAGAGGAGAGAGAGAGAGAGAGAGAGAGAGCGTTTGTGTCAAATAGAGAGCTACAGTTTTATCTACACATGAAAAGTTAAATAAGATTTACCAGTAATTATATTTAAACCTTCCCCAAATCTATGCAGTGGGTGATATTGTTCCAATTTTACAATTCAGAAAAACTTAAGAGAAGTAACTACACATAAGTAGTGAATAGAAGAGCCAAAGACTGAATTGCAGCTATTATAGACATATGTGATATTGTGAGCACCTGGACAAGAAAATACTTCCAGTCATTTGTTAAAATGGTGGTTGTGAGACATTCAATATGTTGATAGGTATTTAATTCCAGAGCATTTTTTTAAACGATGCAATTAAAAGTAAGGCCTGGAATTGTTTACGGGCATCACAATTTAAAGAAAGAAGGGCTAGTACAATCTAGGTTACTGTGGTATTTTTTATGGTAATGTTTCCATATCTCCACTTTGGCTCTTTGGGCTTAAAGGAAGTTCCAGAGACGTCTGTAGCTCTCTGAAGATTTTAAAACAGTCTAGATTCTATCTGTAGACTTCGTTACGTTGGCTTCTTTTCAAGCTCATTATGTTTCAACGAACACAAAAGGCAGCTCTAAATATACTTATCCACAGATAGGAATTTTATTCTCTGCCTTGTAAAAGCAAATAAGTAAAAAGGTAATAGTCTGGTGGTTAGTAGGTTTCTGATCACAAATTCAACACTGACTTTATTTAATATCTCTGAGGTTTATTTTTCTCATCTGTAAAATGGGGATGATGAATATTTATCTTATAAAATTTTTATGACCGCTAAAGGAAATATGTTAAACCACATGACAAAGCACCTCACACAATAACAATACTTTTCTTTTTCTTGGTAAATTTTTGTTGAGGACTAAAGCTGAAAGTTTACATGTTTGTATGTTTTGCCAGAAGAGTATCTTTTAGTTCATTCCAGGGCTTTTGAAGTAGACTTTTTATGTGTGGAATACTGAGTGCACTTGCAGGGAGACAGGTTTAGGGCTCTGCCTTACAGAAAATTGTATTAAAATGAGATGAGGAAGGGCATTGGGGCTCATGCCTGTAATCTCAGTGCTTTGGGAGGCCAATGTGAGAGGATCACTTGAGGCCAGGAGTTCGAGACCAACCCGAGCCACACAGAGAGACTCCCGTCTCTACAAAAAATTTGAAAATATTAGCCAGGCATGGTGGCACATCCCTAGAGTTCCAGCTACTTAGGAGGCTGAGGTGGGAGCGTTGCTTGGGCCCAGGAGCTGGAGGCTGCAATGAGCTCTGATTGCACCACTGCACTCCAGTCTGGACAGCACAGCAAGATCATATATATATATATATGGTGCTCACAATACCACATATGTTTATACATATACACATATATATATATATATATATATATATATATATATTTAGTTTTTAAAGGGATGGACTGCTTTAGGCATCATATATATATATGGTGCTTACAATACATATATATATATATATATATATATATATATATATATACATACACATAGTTTTTAAAGGGATGGGCTGCTTTAGGCATCATATATATATGTGTGGTGCTCACAATACCACATATGTGTATACATATATATAATATATACATATATAAACATATATACATGTATACACATATGTGGTATTGTGAGCACCACACACACACACACACACACACACACACACACACACACACACACACATATATATAATTTTTAAAGGGATGAGCTGCTCTAGGCAGTATTTAGGCAGTAGGGATTTTCCATTAGAGCAAGACAATCATTTGAGAGAGATACAATGGAGAAAATTCAAAATTCTTAGAGATTGAATAAAGTGCCTTTAAAACATATTTCTTCTCTGAAATTTTATTTTCTCTGTTTTTGTTTCATGTGTTATGAATTTATGTCTAATCAGTCAATCATATTCTCAGGTTTTAAATATTATGCCATCACAGTAACATCTTTTTTTGCTACTGTTGGTAGGATCAGTGTCGTGAATTTCGAGGCATGCAGAGAAATGGGAAGCTTATCTGCACCAGAGAAAATAACCCTGTTCGAGGCCCATATGGCAAGATGCACATCAATAAGTGTGCCATGTGTCAGAGCATCTTGTACGTAAAAAGGTTTATCAACGAATTTGATAGTTGTGCCTGTTTCCCAGAAAGTAGTTCTTGTTACTTTTAAAAGCTAAAGTACTTGGCATCACACGTTAATGATTAAATAGCTCCTCTCTTTTGAAGAGACAGTTTCCAAAGCACTTTTGCAAGATTTTTTAAAATTTTGATGTTGTGAAGCATAATCGTACCTGGAACCTCTGGGGTAGGAAGAGAAAGCTTATCAGCTAAGTAACCTGGGACAGGCCAGTTTATTGTGCAGAGCCTCAGTTCCTCCTGAGGGAACAATAACTGCACAATATAGTTTTGTGGAGATGCAAGGACATTTAACAAAATGTTTATGAACTTCAAAGCATTATACTTATGTAAATAACAAGCAAAAGTGTGAGTTTAGTTATAATTTAATTAGAAAAGTAAACATAAAAAATATAGTAACTTTCAAGATAAGAGTCTTAAGTCTGTTTTATGTAAGAAAAATAAAGGACTTTTAGGTTTATATTGTTCTGGATAAGAGTATAGTAACAAAATCTAAGAAAGCTGATAGCATTTCCGCAAATATATTGTCATGAAAATTCCGAAAATCAGAATTGATTGGCTTATAAAAAAGTATTCTTAGATTTTTTTTTAGGTATAAAAAAATAGTGTTAGATTTGCCAATGTTTGGAATTGAAGAAAAGCTTGATTAAAGACAACTCAGTAACAACCCTAGAAAAATTACCCTTTTTTTTAATTCTGCAGTGATAGAGAAGCTAATGAAAGAAAAAAGAACAATGAAGAGAAATCAACTGTCAAGGCCTCAAATGATGCAAAGGTTATTTCTTAAAGGATACCAAAATAACTGTTTTACTTTTCACCCTCAGAATTTCACATTCTTCTCCAGTTTTGGGAAAAATACAAATACTAATCTCTTAACTTCAAAGAAAATTGATTTTGCTAATATTGTCGCTTTGGATCATAGCAAGATTTTTGGGGGGCTTCAGGGTTTGATACTTTTTTGATTTTGTGGAAAATTCTCTTAAGGGTGTGTGTCAATTATTGTTTTAGACTTTCCTCCTTAGGAAAAATATGGATTGGAAAAGTAGAGGGTAAATTTCTTTACCACTTCAACTGCATGCTTATCTTTGACATTTTAAGTGTGAAGTAAGGCTTTGGGTAGATTGTTGACATTTATTTTGATAATTCAGGCAATGTAAACTAAGCCTCTCTTTTAGCTTCTCTTCTGTTTTCTCCAGATGATTTTCTCGGCATTAAAAAATCAGCAGTGTGTATGCATGATGCTTTTTTTACTATTTGCTTTTCAAGACTGCAAAGATATCCTCATTCAGTTCTTTAACAGTAACAATCACATTTATGGAGTAAGATCCCTAAGCGATTGTCCTTTTGTCAAAACCAGGCTTCATGTGGAAAATAAGGGAAGGGAAGAATGGATGAAAGGGAGAGGAAAACAGGAAGGTCTGTCCAGTGTTGTTTTATGTTTCCCTACACTTCCAGGACCAGTGCAGAGAGGTTCAGAATGAAGCGGAGGATGCAAAGTTTAGGCAACCTGTGGGTTCCTTGGCCTCTATTGCCAGGATAAGTACAGTGAGTCTGAGCCCAGAGCTAATTGCGGACTTCCTAAAAGCAAGTTTGAAAAAAATCACTAAGCCAAAAAGGGACAAAGCTATGTTCACTTTCCCTTTCTCATTTTCTAGGATGAGTGCCGTGAATTTCGAAGCTATATAAGGAATAATGAGCTCATCTGCCCTAGAGAGAGTGACCCAGTCCGTGGTGCTGATGGAAAGTTCTACGCAAACAAGTGCTTCATGTGCAGAGCTGTCTTGTGAGTAAGAGGATGCTGCTCCCCCTGCAGCTAGCAAGGGAACTACATTTTTAGAAACTGCTGATTGAATGAATGTGTATGTTTATGAACCCCATAGGGTATACAAAAATAAGTCTTTAGAATTAAGGCCCTCAAGCTGAGAACACCTAATATAGTAGAAAGAACATTTAGACTTGGAGACAGAAATTCTGCATGAAAGGTCTAACCATAATGTATAATAGCTGTGTCATTAAACAACTTTTTTCAACTTTCAACATCATAATTAGAAGAAATTCTCGAGATCTTTATTTCACAACTAGATCAGATTCAATTGAGATGCCTTTTAAAAATAAAAACAAATTTTTACACCCCAAACTATATTAAATCAGAATCTTAAGGCTATGGAATTTATTTTTTAGAAAGAGTTTCTGGGTTATTCTAAAAAGCAACTAGAAATGGGGACCCATGGACATTCTAGATGATGATGATGATGATGATGATGATGAAAGCGCACTGTGAACACAACAATGATCACATTTATTTAGCTTTTCACAGTGACTGTTCTTTGAGGAAAGAATTACCAGCACTACCCTCATTTTATGTTCTAGAAATCAAAACTTAAGAACATGAAGCCACTTGTCCTCTGTTAAGTTGTGTACTTTTCTTAATGTTTCATCCTGGTCACTATCTCAATGTTCTGTGATTCTGTTTTATTTATTTATTTACTTACTTACTTTCTGAGACAGAGTCTCGCTCTGTTGCCCAGGCTGGAGTGCAGTGGTACAATCTCAGCTCACTGCAACAGCTGCCTCCCAGGTTCAAGTGATTCTCCTGCCTCAGCCTTCTGAGTAGCTGGGATAACAGGTGTGCACCAGCATGTCCAGCTAATTTTTGTATTTTCAGTAGAAACAGTTTTATCATGTTGGCCAGGCTGGTCTCTAACTCCTGACCTCAGGTGATCTGCCAGCCTAGGCCTCCCAAAGTGCTGGGTTACAGCCATGAGCCACCATACCTGGCCTCTGTCATATTTTATGAGAATTGCTTAACTTCTCACAGGAAATTCTACAAACTGTTCCTTGTGAATATTATTTTAAATTACTTTTGTTTTTTTCTCTAGTCTAACAGAAGCTTTGGAAAGGGCAAAACTTCAAGAAAAGCCATCCCATGTTAGAGCTTCTCAAGAGGAAGACAGCCTAGATTCTCTCAGTTCTCTGGTAAGGAGGACTATTTCTGAAAAGCTGCTTATTAATTTAATTTTCTTGATTATTAAAAACCTATTGCCATTGGCTATTTTCATAGAAGGCTCTGAGATTTGCTTATTCAGTGTAGCCTGACGTCCTGTGAGAACAAAATGCAGTTTATGCTTGGTGAGAGTTCTGGGATTTCTCATTAGTGGATTATTCTGTGCCCTTTGAGATTATTAGAACATTTAAAATTTTTCAATGTGAGTATGGAATAATTGTGACTTATCTCAAATGTGGTAATAACGTAGTCAGGTGCCTCAATTCTGTAATTTTAACAGACCAAGAAGCTTCTGCTTACTTCTCTCTCCCAACCAAATCCATGTCTACATCCTGGAACTCTATGCTGAGCATGCTCACAGGTGTAGATTTCCACAAATTAGCAATTCGCAATAGCTAAAACTTCTTATTTAAAATACAGGCTAGGCTGGGTGTGGTGACTCATGTCTATAACCCCAGCACTGTGGGAGGCCAAGGCTGTCGGATCCCTTGGCCCCAGGAGTTTGAGACCACCATGGGCAACATGAGGAAACTCTGTTTCTACAAAAAATACAAAAAAAAAAAAAAAAGAAAGAAAAGAAAAGCCGGGCATGGTGCCTTGTGCCTGTAGTCCCAGCTACTTAGGAGGCCAATGTGGATGGATGATATTCCTTGGCCTCAGGAGTTTGAGACCACCCTGGGCAGCATGGTGAAACTCTGTCTCTACAAAAAGTACAAAAACAAAAATGTTAGCTGGGTATGGTGCCTTATGCCTATAGTCCCAGCTACTCAGGAGGCAAGGTGGAAGGATGGCTTGAGCCAAGGGGGTCAAGGCTACCATGAGCCATTATAACATCACTGCATTGCAGCCTGGGTGACAGAACAAGGCCCCATCTCTCTTTCTCTCTCGGCTGATAGCCACCAGTAATGTAAATATTGGTGTACATTAGCATGATAGGATTTACTTTGTAGAGCCTTGGCAAGATGAGTAGAAAGAAGCAAAGACGATATGAGATCATCAAGCAGATTCTCAGATTGGGCCCTAAAAGGAAGATTATAGCACCTAGGCTGATGACTCAGAAAAGGAGAACGAAAGGTATCAAACATGAATTTTACCTAATTACTCTTCCAATTCAACTAGGATAGTAGATGAGTTATATGCATGAAATATGCATTGATTACATACTTCTGGTAAGTTGGGCTCTGCATCAGCGATCCAAAGGCATGGAGAAGAGCTATTCACAAAATATGTGTTTTTTTTTTAATTACTGAAGTATAATAGTCACATAGAAGAAATGCACACATCCAAGTAAATAGCTAAATCAAATATCACAAAGTGATCATGTCTGTGATAGCAGCAAGAAATAAGACATGACCAGTAGACCAGTAGCCCCCTCGTTCTCCCTCCTAATCTACAATTTGTTTTGAAGCTGAGATTTCTTTTGGAGAAATAAATCTTTCATTAGTCATCATTTCATCAAGGCAGCAGTCCCTTTGTCAGTCTACAAATACTTATTGAGTACCTGCTATTTTTCCAGGCATTACTTATGTATGCTAGGTTATAACTATAAACAAAACAAATAGCACTCACTACATGGAGTTCATAGTATCTTGGAAAAGCAGAAAGAATAAATAATATGAATAAATAAAAATATAATGTCAAGGAGGAAATAAGGCAGAAAAATATGGTACAGTAAACTCTGAGATGGGGAGTGGAGGAGATACAATTTTAAGTAGCATACACAAGGAGAAACTCTTTCAGAAGGCGACATTTGCAGCAAGACATAAGGGTATTGATTCTGTAGGTATATCTGAGGAAAATATATTCCAGGCAGAAAACATAGAAAATCACTTAGTGTTGTTGAAATACAGCTACCTCAGTTATAGAAGAGGAAGTCACGAAGCTAATGGGAGGGTGTGCTATAAAGGATTTTGTAGACAATTTTAAAGACTTCTCCTAGTATTCTGAATGAAGGTTTTGAGAAGAGTAACATAATTTGATTTATGTTTTAAAGGAATAACGTTGACTGCTATCTATTGAAAACACTTCAGGGAGGTAAGGGCTGGACAGCTAGTTAGCTACTGCAGTAGTCCACAGAAGATATGCTGGTTTACAGCATCTTAGTAGTGGTGGAGCTCTTGAGAGCTGGTTAGACAGTGGGTCTGTTTTGAAGGTGGAGTCAACAGAATTTGTTGAGTTGATATATTATGTTACAAAAAAAAAAAGAGAGAGAGACTGAGAAATATTGTACTACCTTTTGAACATTATAGCACCATCTGCCTGAAAAATATGATTGATATACCTGGTTGAGTCTCACCTTTGCCAGGGATTCATATAAGTTACTTATCTAAATTCTCCATGAATATTTATATCAATATGGAACTCACAACAACCTAAAGCAATTCATTTAGATGTTTGAATCATTTAGCAAAAGAAGGGAATAAACAAACAAATACTGCTTGACTCCTCTGAAATAAATATTAACAGATATAATCCTATTAAATTTTCTATATCTTCTTAGTGTCTGTTTTCAGTAAGTTTTCAAGGAATTTATTAATTTCATCTATGTTATCAATTTTTTGGCATATAGTTACTCATAACATTTCTAAATTATTCTTTTAATATCTATAGTTCATATAGTGATGACTTTTATCTCTAATATTGGTAATATATGTTTTCTTGACTCTGGTCAATTTTGCAAATAGCTTATCAGTTTATTAATCTTTTCAAGCAGCTAACTTTTGGCCTTGTTATGCTTTCTATTTCACCAATTTCTCTTCTTTATTATTTATTTAAAAAAATTTTTTCTATGCTCATCATTTGCTAGCTTCTTCAGATGAAAGTTTAGATAATTCATTTGAGAATGTTCTTCTTTTCTAGTATATGTGTTAAAGTTATAGATTTCCCCCAAACTACTGCTTTGGTGCTGGGATTTGATAGGTTATATTTTCCTTGTGATTCAATTTATTTCGAAATTTTATGGTTACTTTGAGTTGTGAGTTATTTAGAATTCATCCTTTTACTTATAAATATATTTTTTATAAATATTATATAGTGGATTCTTTTCGTTCTTCCAGTTTGATAATTTCTGTCTTTGAACTGAAGTACTTAGTTATTAATATTCTATGTAATTACTGATACCATTGGATTTAAGTCTTCCATCATCCTATTTGCTTTTGAATCCATCTTTTTATATTTTGGCTCTGCCTTTGGCCTTTTTAAAAAATTAATCAACTTCTTGTTATTATCATCAATCATTAAACACATACTTCCAAAAAACTACAAAGAACAAATATGTTTCCTCTTTTACATGGAAAATATGCATATATATTCTACCATGGGAAACATATTGACAACTAAAATTTACTGAACACTTAGTATGTGATAGATACTGTGGTAAGCATGAACTTATATGCATTATCTGTTTTAATCCCCTAAAGTAGAAATATGAAGTAAGAACTACTATTATTTATGATTTTCAGGTGAGAAAATTAAGGCTAGGTATAGTTAGATAAGTCATTTCTCTAGTTAGTAGTAGAGCTAGGACACAAAAACTCATGCAATTTATGAGTATTTACCTCTGAGTCTTTCCTTTCTAGGCTGTATATAACCAGCACCTTCACTTAAAAAGGCAAATATTATTTCTAGCATGCTTATCATCCTGGTTTTCTTCTTTTGGGCAGATAATTGTGTCACATATTATAAAGGGGTTTTGCTTTACTGAAGTTTTGTTATTCCTTGTTTCTTTGTTTACTTATCTTGTCTAGTTAAAGATTGCCAAATTCAGAAAGTTAAATCCAACTAATATGATGCAAAATCAATCTTTTAGTTTGTATAACCTATATCACACTCCTTTTACAACCATTTATTCAAGTTGGGTTAAGGAACTCAAGAGGTTTTCTCAAGCCCATCACTCTCCTTGAATGCCAACAAGTAAGTCTGCTTTATGTTTTGCTTGTTCAGGATTTTGAGATGTGCAAAGACTACCGAGTATTGCCTAGGATAGGTTATCTTTGTCCAAAGGATTTAAAGCCTGTCTGTGGTGACGATGGTCAGACCTACAACAATCCTTGTATGCTTTGTCATGAAAACCTGTAAGTACTCAAGTTGCCCCATCGTATCTTCCAATTTAGAAATTCTCAACTAGAATGTTAAGCCATAGTAATGCACTGATATAAATTTGAAGTGTGTCACAAGTAATCTATTCATTGCAGAAGTTAAAAATTCAAAATTTGTGAATTATGTTTCTTAGGTATAAAATAGAAAAGATTTGAGGTTATTCCTCAAATTGCTTACCTACATTGCTATATGCTTTACTGAGTAGAAGAGAAAGAAAAAAATAAAACAGTGGCGTTACAATTGCAGAATATTGGTGTAAGCTCGTGTACACTCATGGCAGTGTGAACATCATTTGTTTGGTGTGTAGTGGAGAAAAACAGTAGAGAACTACTACTATATAAAGTCAGCCCAGTATAGGATATCTAAAATGTCTTGTGACTATAAGATAGCCACAGATTTCTCATTTCTTTAAGCCTGCCTCTTGAAAGAAGTAGTACCTTGCAAAAGGAAATGCACTGTACAAAAGGAAGTACAATAAATAAATGGTTGATCTGATGTCTGCTCTCATATTTATGACTATTTGGAGGCATATTATCTCATCATTCTGAATCTCACTTCCTTCATTGGAGAAATGGAGACAGATCTCTGAGCTTCTGACTTCACAGATGATTGAGAAGAACTGCTAGATATAAAAATATTTTTATTTTAAGTTAAACACAAGGGATTCATTTTAATTCTTTTATTATTGGCTTCAGTTTTGTTGTTTCTTCTGTGCTCAAATGCTCTCTGAATTTTTTAAGTAATTTCTCCTTGCCTCTATGTGCATCCCTTTCCTTCTGGCCTCTATTTGACCAGCTTTTAAGGAGAGGATGGTGACAAAGATTGGTTTTTCCATCTCGCCTGACCCCAGAGCTACACTGCAGTTCATGTACTATTTTACCCTTCTTAGGACACTGTAAGCAAGGGCCAGAATGTGAGGATAGGACTCCCTGATATCCTGCTTTTTAATCCTGGAAAAGTATTTTAAAAGAAAAAGGCACTCCTCATATGCTTAAAAGTATAAAATCTGAATATAATCATTTTTGGTAAGAGGGGCACTTTCACATTTCAGTTACCGAATCCCTGCAACCTGCTATGGAGTGTTGTTATCTTTATTGTACAGAAGGTTAATTCGAGGGTCAGAGAGTCCAGATAATTTGTTCAAAGTTGCAAAGCTAGGAAGTAGATCAGACAGGATTTTGGCCTTATTGATTTGGGCCTAAATACAGTTATTTTTTTCTTCACTATCCTATTGTTATTTCTAAGACAGTAGTTCCTTAAATTTTCAAAGACCAAAGATGCCTTAGATAATATGAAGAAAGGTACCCCTTTCAAGAACATTTTTTAAAAAATACGTGATATGAACAATTCACACACATAATATTTATGACACCTGGAGTACTTGAAATTCATCCATAGACTTTATAGGTCTTAAAGATTAAGAAATTCTTGTTTAAGGATTAAATATAACTGTCCAGGAATTCCATTACTATATATACCTTATTTCCAGCCCAGAAATCCTGTAATTCCTCTTTCTTGTAAATGTCAGGACCTAATTATCCATATAATTTTCTTCAACATTTTCATCAACTTTATAAACCCATAACAAGTGATCTATTTAAGGGAACTTTAGAGTAAGAAACTGAAATGATGAAAATATTAAGAAAGTATGCCTCAGGATAGTTTGTTTGGTTAAGGGAGTTGGGAGTATATATTATAAAGAAGGATCAGGTTATCTGAGACAAGAGGGAACACTATTCATTTCTAAGGCTTTAGAGAAAGTTATAGGAGAGCAATTTCAACTTAAGCAATGCCAAAATACGAATTGCACTGCCTTGATAGATAATGAGTTTCCCATCACCAGAGGAAAACAAGTGCATGTCTGATTCATAATATTTCTCCAGTGAGAGGCATTAAAATTCATACTCCTTAAGATTCATTCCAACTATAAAATTCAGACTGTCTCGTTTTTATCGTGTTATATTTTATATTCCCCAAATCATATTACTGGTACTCAATATAGTTAAACGTCTCTCTGGGATCTGCTTCTTTCATCTATACATGCAAGATTATCTTTAGACCAGATGATCTGCAAGTTTACGTCCAATATTTTCTATGAATATATAAGTATATGAAATATGACAGAATGGATCCAAGGCTAGGTAATAAATCTGGAGCAGAAGAGAGACAGCCTGAATGATGTCTACTGAAAATGAAAATAGCTGAATGCAGATCCCAGATTCTTCCTCTAAATGCAGCTTGGTTTGATGTCCAAATATTCTGCACGTTGGTCCTTATTTATTTTCTTATTATAACTGAGAATTTCCTCACTGTTGAAGCATCCTTGATCTCTTTCAGGATACGCCAAACAAATACACACATCCGCAGTAAAGGGAAGTGTGAGGAGAGCAGCACCCCAGGAACAACCACTGCCAGCATGCCCACATCTGTAAGTACATAAGTAGACTGCGCTCCGTGGTTATGTTGTGAGGAGCAGTGGGTTCTGCTTTTGTTCCCTTCCACTGAGTAATGGACATTTCTCTGGCCAGAAAGGTGACACTAGGTCAGATGATCCAGAATTGGTCACACTTTTCACTGGAAGGATAACTAATTACTGAAATAAGTAGAAATAATGTAGCGGTTAATATTTTAAACTATTCACTGGGTTCATTAATAGATTGTTGATGAGCAGTGTCTCCAACATAACATTACTTAGTTCAGATAGGTTTTATTTTCTGTGATTTATAATAAAAAGATGAGACAGAGACCAAGAGAGGTCAGAGAGTGACAGAGCTGGATTTAAACAATTTCTATGTAATGCCCATACTGAACTTTACATTGTGTTAAATTACTTCCCATAATTAGGAGTTGACCAATTTCATTTAAACCCCTGAAAGGATGTTTCAATATACGTTACTGAGTTTAAGATTCGCCCTGGTGACTATTTGAATAGTCATCCTCAGAGAGATGGTATATAATGTGAAAAAATAGAAATTTTCAAATAAGAGAAAATGTTTTGTTATGAGATAAATATGACTTCAAATTTCAAATTTTGCTGTACTTCATACGTGAGATTTTTGACAAATCACATAAATACTCTAAACCAAAGACCCCAATGAACTATGAAAATATTCAATGAAGACTGACTTCTATACATTTGACACAGTGTCTGAAAAATTAATGACACTATTATTATTATGCCTAAGACCAAAGTATGAATTTAGAAAAAGAGTCCAAAGTATGAACTTAGAAAAACAGACCATAGCATAGTGCTTATTTATTTTTAATAAATTATTTTCAATGATACTTTGATAAAATTATATTTAATAAATAATATTTTAATGCATTACACTTAATAATACTATTTATTATTATTCACACTGCCTTTGCTCCATTCCACTGCCACAAAAAGCTCTGAGAGTAATGGAATCAGAAACTCTTCAGCCAGATTTGGGGATCTTAGTCAAGCAATACTAGATAAGGCCATATTGAAAACACCTATCAAACAATCTTTGCTATGGGAAACTGTGAAAACATGAACCATAAGCTAGAGTCTTTCTAGTTTCACATTAGCAGCTGAAAGCAGTATAGAGGAAGCCAAGGATAGGAATGAAATCCAAAAACCCTATCTTTCTCATGTGGGCTTGACAGAGTTATTTACCACCCACTTAAAGACCTTTATTCTGGTTATTTACCAGAATCCATAAAAAGGGAGTTTAAACTTTTACTCTAGTACCTATATTGTGTTCTAGTCCCTATGTTATTATATAGAAATTCTTAGTAGTTTGCTCCCTGTTTTATTTATAGAATATACTGTAACATTTTCTCACAAACTCACCTAGTTACATATACCTCAGGATAGAAAGGTCAAAATAGCTTTATGCCAGTCCAGTAGACCACCCCTTAGACCACATTTCCCTGTAACTCTCATTCTGTGTAGGCAACTTGAAAAAAACTGTTTTAAAAAGAACTTGCCATAGGTTTATACTGGTAAGATGTATTTTTTTAAATAATGAAGAATCTTGCCTGAACTCAGCACACAAGGTGTTGTAAAAGAGTGCCATTCTTCCACTTCTGTGTATATACTTTCTACTGGAGTTGCATAGCAGGCATTAATAATGACTGAAATTATTATGGTATTAGTTAATGAAACAAAAAGTAAAAGTGTCCTGGACACAGATGGAACTTCAGGCCCCTGTGTAACATTCAAGTGTGTGATCTTGGGTACAGGTGGTACAGATTGGTCATGGCCTAACATTGTTCTGATGACTAGTAAGGATGTATATACTGGGGTTGAAGCCTATTGTCTGAACTTTATTTCTGGGTGAAAGTTTCTCTAAGAAAGTGGAATCTCAAAAATAGGAAAGGAGTCCAGGCAGTCACAACTTTCCTGGGAAAGTAGGTTGAGTATCCTGGAACCCACATTTTGATTACTAGGTACATAGTGCTTTCTATTATGCAATGACTATTATACAGTAACTACTAAGATTTACATAACTCTTTAGAGGTTTATGTGCATTTTCTGTTTGTGCCCTTACAATAGTCATTTGATTAGGGCAGGGATCACTGTCTTTCCCATTTTACAGAAAGTCAGCCTGGGGGAAAATGTCACTTAATACAGTCACTCAGTATAATATCTTGGGTTCAATGCAGATATTCTGACTTCATTTCCAGTGCTCTACTACCATTCTTTAGTTGTCAGGAGATTTTAAAGACTAAGTGCTCTCAAGAAGGCATTATCTCAATTAAAACATGATTTGCTATATTGGGAAGCAATTCCTATATTAAGAAAAATACCAACATTATTTTTTGAGATAAATTAATGTCTGTTCTTATCTATATCTATCAACTTCATGACAGATTTTCAAGGATTCAGGAAGACCAAAACTTGCTACTTTCAAACCAAAGAAAACCTCCTGGAGTGGATGTAGGCAATAAAGTGGAGGTTTGAGTTTGGAATGACAGTGCAGCTCATGCCCCAGGTGGTACTAGTTAAAGATGTGCAGTTATTCGGAAGAAAGCTTCCCTAGGCCCTTACCCCCATAAGACTATTTTTAAATACCGATTTAATGTTTTAAAGGTTGATTTCAAATACCTGAATGAGTCGGGCAAAGGAAGACAGCTGATTCTATTCTAGTGACCTACAACAAACTACAGTAGAAAAACATTCACATTACAGAAATTGGATTCAAGTCGTAACCTAACATGACAGTGACAAGTTACTAATCTCTGAAGCTCAATTTTCTCATCTGCAAAATGGTGCTAATGACACCTACTTCTTTTTATCGGCATGAAGCCTGCATGTAATCAAAGGCAGAGTTAACCTATATTCATTTTTGTGTCCACCTCAACACGTAGTACATGCTAGGTGCTCAATACTTGTTTTATCAAAGTTATAAAATGTGAAAGTGATTTTAAGTTGTTACTTCTTTGCAGAATGCAAGAATCTATGGATTTCTTTGATTAAGATGCAGCTATAAATATACAGCCCACATTTCTGCAATATCTCTGGGTTCTAGCATCTAACCTATTCATCTTCTCTTCTAGGATGAATGACGGGAAGATTGTTGAAAGCCATGAGGGAAAAAATAAACCCCAATTCTGAATCACCTGCCTTCACTATCTGTATATACAAAGAATTCTTCAGATCTTGTCTTATTTGCTATAGAAAACAATACAGAGCTGTTGGGAATGGACTCACTGACTTTCAGTCTTTTCCATCTCTTTTCTTCTAGATGTTGTGATCTGAGGGTACAAAGACATCTCCAACAAGTCTGTGCCCTCGAAGAGTCTTGATCACAATGCTGTCTGTCCAACTGCCTGTTCAATAAAAGTAAACGCAGCAGAACACCCTTGCTGGGATTTCCTTGTCACTGTCTGGATAATAGAAATGTGTTTTTATAGAAACTGAATAAACTCTACCCTTTTGTCTTGCTAAACCCATTGATGGACAGAGAATGCTCACATTTTTCCTACTTAAGTTGCTGTCATAGTTGAGAAGGACTGTCTAGAAGAGAGGTGGGGAGATATGACTTCCCAGCAGCCAACAGCTATACAAAGTCAAACTAGCTATAAATCAGCCTCATCTTCACTATTCATTACCATACCAACTCTCCTTTCTAAATTTTCATGAGTGGAATAACTGTCTCTCAGTTATTTAGGTCCCATCCAAAGACACAAACCAGTAAGTTCTCATGTCTATTCATTAAGTTACTTCTTGACAATTTCCTATTTCACAGCCTTGTACCCATAATCTGGAAAGTAAGAAAATTGATTACCAATGTGTGCAAGTCTCTAAAGTGGCACTCTCCAATAGAAATGTAATTTAAGCCATATATGCAATTTTAAATTTTCTAGAGGTTAAAAAAATCATTATAACATTATTAATTTAAAATATCAAAACTTTTAATGTAATCAACATAAACTTTTAAATGTACTAAGTCTTTGATATTGGTGTATATTTTACACTTACAACACATCTCAATTTGGACCCACCACATTTCAAGTGCTCAGTAGATACATGTGAATAGAGGTCACCGTATTAGGCAATGCAGTGGTGCCATGAGCTAATGGACATGGGAAATCAGAGGAGGAATGCAGGCATTATATAGGGGTGGATGAAATGCTTGTAATCGCCTGCCTCTGTGCTGAAACTCTACAAATCCCTAGTCTACCTAGTCTCTTTGTTCACTTGAAAATTCTGGGCTGGTGCTGAATACACTCCATAGGGAGAAATTATGTGGAAAATCCTTTATGGCGCAAGGTGTTCTCAGCTCCAGAAGAGCTAGCCTGATGTGACAGACTTACTTGGATTTGGGAAGTTAATTTTTTATTTTTCCTCTCTAACTTTTTTTTTAAGTCTCTACTAGCTCTATTATAGTCGGATTTGATGATTTTTGTCCTTTGTAACTGAGTGAAAATAAATTATCCCTTATGGTGCATTGTTTTCTATGTTACATTAAGAAAAAAAGAAGGGCCTGTAAATAATTTTTTCAAGCATGAAAAATATGAAGTAATTCCTGTTGAATTCTTATTATTATTTGGCAATTTTAGGATGTTCAGCATGGGTTCAGAGAGCTCATGATATATGGGATTCTATCTTCTTCCTGTTCACTTCTAGGAAATCCAGAAGTGATTTTTTGGCTAAAACATGCTTTTCTGGAAAGGTGTTTTGCTATGTCATTTTGAATATTTGATTAGAATATAAACATAAATCTTTTATATTTATTTTATCATTATTAATATGCTCAAAAGACATTTTTATCCCATCCTTAAGACTTAACCAATTCTTGGCAATCACTCAGTACAGAGAAAGAGTTCAACTTAGGGATAGAGTGGGGTAGAGGATATAATAGTCTAGAATGGGATGAGACAAGGGAGTGAGGAGAGGCCCAGTGACCTCAGGAGTAAGCATCAAAGGTGAGGGGCGGGGAGGATGCAGAGGTCAGGAATAGGAAAAGGTCGAGGAAAATAAAGTTAAAGAAAGAGTGAGGCTCAAGGATTGGGGTTAAGAGTGTGAATGTGTAGAACACATTACTTGGCATTTAGAAAGCTGAAAGTTGGTTTCTTTTGGAAGTATGCAAACTAGGAGTATATATAAATTTTCATCTGTGTCAAAATGGTAACAAATAAATAGCTTCATTAAATATCAAGTAAATTAATCTTTGAGTTACTTAAGCTATATCCTGATGGACAGGAGGCAAATGGAAACCAGAACCATCTCATTGAAGCTTCTAAACTAAATCTAAAATTCTAAACCAGGAGGTGATAAATAATCCTGAGATGGAACTAAAGAAAGCAAAAATATTTCTGTCAGCCCCACCTGTCCACTACTACCATGTGCTTATGCATTTCTCTATATAATTTGATCTTCAGATTCCATTTTGTGTTAGGGGTTTTCAGAGATCTATCTTTTTCAAACTCCTTTTTCTCAAACAGAAGACTAGAAATGAAACTGTCTTTGTTTCTTCTATAAAATGGGGGCTAATAATTTCAATCTTACAGGTTACAATGAGGATTAAGTTATATAGCTTATGAATGTCACAAACTGAAGATCTCATACACATTAAGTGCTCAATAAATGTTTGTCATCATTGTTTATAATAAAACAGTAAGTTGTCAGAATTTGCTTATTCAATAAGCTCTCCAATTAAAATAATTTTCTTGTGTTTTTTTTCTATATTAACATCAAAAATATTTTTGCCAATATATTTGTCCTCCTGAAGCCTTCCCATTTGTTTCAGGCTTCAGAAATAGCTAAGGATGTGGAGAAAAGTGAATATTTACAGACTCTTGGTGAAAATATAAATTATTTTAACCTCTATGGAAAACAGTATGGAAACATCTCAAAGAACTAAAAGTAGAACTATCATTTGACCCAGCAACTCCACTACTAAGCATCTACCAAAGGAAAACAAATCATTATATTAAAAAGACACCTGCACTAGGATGTTTTTCACAGCACAATTCACAGCAGCAAAATCATGGAACCGACCTAAGTATTCATCAGCAGTTGATTGGATCAAAAATGTGGTATATATACACCATGGAATCTTATGCGGCTATAAAAAGGAAGGAAATCATGTTCTTTGCAGCAACATGGATGGAGTTGGGGGTCATTACCCTAAGTGATTTAACTCAAAAACTGAAAATCAAATATTGCATATTCTCAGTTATAAGTGGCACTCATGGACATAAAGACAGATAATAAACTCTGAGGACTCCAGAAGGAGGATGAGAGAGAGGTGAGGGTTGAAAAATTACCTATTTGACATAATGTTCACTATTTGTGTGATGGGTACACTAGAAGCCAACAATATACCCCTGTAATAACATGCACATGTACTCCTTGAATCTAAAATTAAAAATGAAACAAAACATCAAGTTACCTCTGGAACCAACAGCAAAGAATTCTGTAGTTGATTGGCAATTCCTGCCGCAAGCACAGGGCAGAAGTAGCAAAGGCAGGAACACCAGGTATTTTCCATCCCGCAATAGGGCAGATACTTTGGAACTGAACAGATCTAAGTTCAAATCCTGACTTTGTCACTCACTAACTCTATGACAATGAAAATGATACTTTATCTCTCTGGGTCTTTGTTTCTTCTATAAAATGGGGGCTAATAATTTCTTTCTTACAGGTTACAATGAGGATTAAGTTATGAGAATGAAACCAAGTTGGAAAACACTCTTCAGGAGATTATCCAGGAGAACTTCCCCAACCTAGCAAAGCAGGTCAACAATCAAATTCAGGAAATAGAGAGAACACCACAAAGATACTCCACAAGAAGAGCAACTCCTAGACCCACAATCGTCAGATTTGCCAAAGCTGAAATGAAGGAAAAAATGTTAAGGACAGCCAGAGAGAAAGGCCGGGTTACCCACAAAGGGAAACCCATCAGACTAACAGTGGATGTCTCAGCAGAAACCCTACCAGCCAGAAGAGAGTGAGGGCTAATATTCAACATTCTTAAAGAAAATAATTTTCAGTCCAGAATTTTATATCCAGCCAAACTAAGCTTCATAAGTGAAGGAGAAATAAAATCCTTTACAGACAAGCAAATGCTGAGTGACTTTGTCACCACTATGTCTGCCTTACAAGAGCTTCTGTAGGAAACACTAAACATGAAAAGGAACAACTGGTATCAGCCACTGCAAAAACATACCAAATTGTAAAGACCATTGATGCTATGAAAAAACTGCATCAACTAATGGGTAAAATAATAACCAGTGAGCATCATAATGATAGGATCAAATTCACACATAACTCTCTCTCTCTAGCTATATATATATATATATACATATACATATATATATATATATATATATATATATATATATTTTTTTTTTTTTTTTTCTCTGAGATGGAGTCTTGCTCTGTCACCCAGGCTGGAGTGCAGTGGTGCAATCTCAGCTCACTGCAACCTCCACCTCCTGGATTTAAGCAATTCTCCTGCCTCAGCCTCCTAAGTAGCTGAGATTACATGTACCTGCCACATCACCAGGCTAATTTTGGTATTTTTAGCAGAGATGGGGTTTCACCATTTTGCCCAGGCTGGTCTCAAATTCCTGACCTCATGATCCACCTGCCTTGGCTTTCAAAAGTGCTGGGATCACAGGCATGAGCCAGTGCAATATAAATGGGCTAAATGCCCCAATTAAAAGACACAGACTGGCAAATTGGATAAAGTTTCAAGACCTATTGGTGTGCTGTATTCAGGAGACCCGTCTCACATGCAAAGACACACATAGGGATGGAGGAATATTTACCAAGCAAATAGAAAGCAAAAACAAACAAAGAAAACAGGGTTTTTTTTTGCCATTCTAGTCTCTGATAAAAAAAGACTTAAACCAACAAAGATTGAAAGCGACAAAGAAGGGCATTGCATAGTGGTAAAGGGATCAATGCAACAAAAAGAGTTAAGCATCCTAAATATGTATACACCCAATACAAGAGCACCCAGATTCATAAAACAGGTTCTTAATGACCTACAAAGAAACTTAGACTCCCACACAATAAAGTGGGAGACTTTACACCCACTGTCAATATTAGACAGATCAATGAGACAGAAAATTAACAGGGATATCCAGGATTTGAACCTGCTCTGGACCAACTGTATCTAATAGAGATCTACAGAACTCTTCACCCCAAATCAAAAGAATATACATTCTTCTCAGCACATTACACTTATTCTAAAATTGACCACATAATTGGAAGTAAAACACTCCTTGGCAAATGCAAAAGAACAGAAATCATAGCAAATAGTCTCTTAGACCACAGTGCAATCAAATTAGAACTCAGGATTAAGAAACTCACTCAAAACTGCATAACTACATGGAAACTGAACAACTCCATCTGAATGACTTGAGTAAATAATGAAATTAAGGCAGAAATAAAGATGCTCTTTGAAACCAATGAGAACAAAGACACAATGTACCAGAATCTCTGGGACACATTTAAAGCAGTGTCTAGAGTAAAATTTATAGCACTGAATGCCCACAAGAAAAGAAAGAAAGATCTAAAATCAATACCCTAACATCACAATTAAAAGAACTAAAGAAGCAAAAGCAAACAAATTCAAAAGCTACCAGAAGACAAGCAATAACTAAGATCAGAGCAGAACTGAAGGAGATAGTGACATGAAAAACCCTTCAAAAAATAAAAGAATCCAGGAGCTGTTTCTTTGGAAAGATCAACAGAATAGATAGACCACTAGCCAGACTAATAAAGAAGAAAAGAGAGAAGAACAGAGTAGACACAAGAAAAAATAATAAAGGGTATATCACCGCCCATCCTACAGAAATACAAACTACCGTCAGAGAATACCATAAACACAAATAAACTAGAAAATCTAGAAGAAATAGATAAATTCCTGGACACTTGCACCCTCCCAAGACTAAACCAGGAAGAAGTCAAATCCCTGAATAAACCAATGACAAGTTCTGAAATTGAGACAGTAATTAATAACCTACCAACCAAAAAAAAAAAAAATTCAAGACCAGATGGATTCAGAGTTAAATTCTACCAGAGGTACAAAGAGAAATTGGTACCATTTCTTCTGAAACTATTCCAAACAACAGAAAAAGAAGGAATCCTCCCTAATTCATTTTATGAGGCCAGCATCATCCTGATACCAAAATCCAGCAGAAATGCAACACAAAAGGAAAATTTCAGGCCAAAATCTCTGATGAACATTGATGCGAAAATTCTCAATAAAATACTGGCAAACCAAATCCAGTAGTACATCACAAAGCTTATCCACCACAATCAAGTCAGTTTCATCCCTGAGATGCAAAGCTGGTTCAACATATGCAAATCAATAAACGTAATCTATCACATAAACAGAACCAGTAACAAAAACCATGATAATCTCAATAGATGCAGAAAAGGCCTTACAAAATTCAACAGCCCTTCTTGCTAAAAACTCTTGATTAACTAGATGTGATGGAATGTACTCAAAATAATAAGAGCTATCTATGACAAACTCATAGCCAATATCATACTGAATGATCAAAAGCTGAAAGCATTCCCTTTGAAAACCGGCACAAGACAAGGTGCCCTCTCTCACCACGCCTATTCAACACAGTACTGGAAGTTCTCACCAGAGGAATCAGGCAAGAGTAGGAAATAAAGAGAATTCAACTAGAAAAAATAGGAAGTCAAATTGTCTCTGTTTGCAGATGACATGATTGTATATTTAGAAAACCCCATCGTCTCAGCCCAAAAACTCCTTAAGCTGATAAGCAACTTTAGCAAAGTCTCGGGATACAAAATCGATGTGCAAAAATCAAAGCATTCCTGTACACCAATAACAGACAAACAGACAGCCAAATCATGAGTGAACTCCCATTCACAATCACTACAAAGAGACTAAAATACCTAGGAATACAATTTACAAGGAATGTAAAGAAACTCTTCAAAAAAAAATTACAAATCACTACTCAAGGAAATCAGAGAGTACACAAACAAATTGATAAACATTCTGTGTTCATGGATAGGAAGAATCAGTATTGTGAAATTGGCCATACTGTCCAAAGTAATTTATAGATTAAATGCTATCCCCAACAAGCTAACATTTACTTTCTTCACAGAATTAGAAAAAACTACTTAATTTTGTATGGAACCAAAAAAGAGCACACTTAGCCCAGGCAATGCTAAGCAAAAAGAACAAAGCTGGAGGCATCAAACTACCTGACTTCAACTACACTACAAGGCTACAGTAACCAAAACTGCATGGTACTGATACAAAAACAGATATATAGACCAAGGGAACAGAATAGAGCCCTCAGAAATAACAACACACATCTACAACCATCTGATCTTTGACAAACCTGACAAAAACAAACAGTGGGGAAAGAATTCCCTATTTAATAAATGATGTTGGGAAAATTGGCTAGTCACATGCAGAAAGCTGACACTGGATCCCTTCCTTACACCTTATTCAAAAATTAACTCATGATGGATTAAAGACTTTAAGACCTAAAACCATAAAAGCCTAGAAGAACACCTAGGCAATACCGTTCAGGACATAGACATAGGCAAAGACTTCATGACTAAAACACCAAAGTAATGTCAACAAAGCCAAAATAGACAAATGGAATCTAATTAAACTGAAGAGCTTCTGCAGAGCAAAAGAAACTATCATCAGACTGAAAACGCAACCTACAATACAGAATGGGAGAAAATTTTTGCAATCTATCCATCTGACAAAAGACTAATATCCAGAATCTCCAAAGAACTTAAAACAATTTTACAAAAAAAACTTAAACAATTTTACAGGAGAAAACAAACAACCCCATCAAGAAATGGGCAAAGGATATAAACAGGCACTTTCCAAAGAAGACTTTATGCAACCAACAAACATATGAAAAAAAGCTCATCATCACTGGTAATTAGAGAAATGCAAATCAAAACCACAACGAGATACCATCTCATGCCAGTTAAAATGGCAATCATTAAAATGTCTGTAAACAACAGATGCTGGAGAGGATGTGAAGAAATAGGAACACTTTTACACTGTTGGTGGGAGTGTAAATTAGTTCAACCATTGTGAAAGACAGTGTGGATCCTCAAGGATCTAGAACTAGGACTACCAGCAATCCCATTACTGGTCGTATACCCAAAGTATTATAAGTCATTCTATTATAAAGACACGTGTGAATGTATGCTTATTGTGGCAATGTTAACAATAGCAAAGACTTGGAACCAACCTAAATGTCTATCAGTGATAGACTGGATAAAGAAAATGTAGCACATAAACACCATGGAATACTATACAGCCATAATAAAGGATGAGTTCATGTCCTTTGCAGGGACATGGATGAAGCTGGAAACCATCCTCCTCAGCAAACTAACACAAGAACAGAAAACCAAACACTGCATGTTCTCACTCATAAGTGGATGTTGAACAATGAGAATACTTGGACACAGAGGGGAACATCACATACCAGGGCCTGTTGGGGTGTGAAGGGCTTGGGGAAAGATAGCATTAGGAGAAATATCTAATGTAGATGACGGGTTGGTGGGTGCAGCAAACTACCATGGCACATGTATACCTATGTAACAAACATGCACATTCTGCACATATACCCCAGAAGTTAAAGTATAATAATAATAATAATAAACACTCACACAAGTTCTGTTTTAAAATAAAAACCATGTTAGTAAGAAATGTAAAAACATAAAAAAAAAACACAAAAGTATGCATTGTTTCTAACTTTCTTGAAACATACCATTTTCTTCACCAATTTTTAATGTTTTCTTTTAAATAAGTACTCGTGTCCTGAGGATATCTTGGATCAGGATTTGTTGTTGTTTATTCGTACCTAGTTTTCACTGTAATAAAATGGATAGGATATTGCAGCACAGTGTTAAAGAAAACAAAAATCAGAGACACTAAGGAGAGCACTTAGACTATGAATCTCCAAACTTTTCCTGTAAAGAGCCAAATAATAACTATTTTAGGTTTTGTAGAATACATAGTCTCTTTTGTTGCTGCTATTGTATAAACAAATGCAAATAAATTTATATTATGTAAACATGTCCTCACAGTTATGTACCAATAAAACTCTATTTTCAAGGGAACATGGTGGATTGGATCTGCCCCTGGGGCTATAGTTTCCCTGGTGTAGACCAACTCAGTAATGAATGAGTGTCTGGTCTTGTCCTTATTTGCAACGTCTTCTCTTTGCTTCTTTCCACACCTTCAAACATCAGCAACATTCTTCATTTTATGATAATAACAGTGATAATTTTTAAAAGTTCTCTTTTATAAAAAATTTAATATGTGCTTGAAACCAAGAAAAGCACATAGAGAAGCTCACATTTGTACCCCAAATCTATGTGTTATTTTACGGATTGAATATTGTTTCCTCAAAATTTGCAGGTTAAACCCTAACCGCTACAGTAACCGTATTTAGAGATAGAGCTATTAAGGAGGTAATTAAGGCTAAATAAGATTATAAGGGTGAGAGCCTAATCTAACAGGATTGGTATCCTTATAAAAAAGAGGAAGAAACTCCAGAGATCTCTCTCTGAATGTGCACAAGGAAGGGTCATTTGAAGACATAACAAAAGGCAACCATCTACGAACCAGGATGGCAGCCTTCACCAGAAACAGAATTTTCTGGGACCTACATCTTGAACTTTTTGTCTCCAGGGTGTGAGAAAATACATTTATGTTGTTTTAGCCACCCAGTCTGTGGTAATTTGTTATGGGAGCAGACTAACTAGGGTAGTTGTGGACTTCTTGATGGACATTGACCAAGGTTACTGTAATATGTTACCCAGTTGGATGATGAATGAGTCCTCAAATGACACTCCCTGAGGGCCTTACCCATGATGAATGATGTCCCAAACTGTTCTCTTCATAGAAGCAGAATAGGACATCCTGTTCTTTCCTGGGCACCATCCTGGCACAGAGATTACCTTTTCTTTCCAGTATTGAAATTAAAGTTTTAAATAAATAATGTATGACAGTAAATCATTCTCCAAGCATGAAGAGAGAACAGAGAGAAAGATTGTCAATTTTTTATAGGTGCCAGGGAAAACCTCAATTAAAACATTTGTCTTTCTTGATGAAATTTTTATTTGATCATGTAATCGTTTTTCTTGGATTATTTTGAGGGATGATGTGCTGTCTTCCTACAGACCATTCTAGGAACTTTATTTTAATCTGCTATAGTGCTTTGAAATATTTCTCAAGCCTATGACATCTTGCATTTTACATTATTATTATTATTATTATTATTATTATTATTATTATGAGAAGGAGTTTTGCTCTTGTTGCCTGGGGCTGGAGTGAGTGGTGTGATCTTAGCTAACGGCAACCTCTGCTTCTCAGATTCAAGTGATTCTCCTCTCAGCCTTCCGAGTAGCTGGGATTACAGGAGTGTGCCACCATGCCCAGCTAAGTTTTTGTGTTTTTAGTAGAGATGGGATTTCACCATGTTGGCCAGGCTGGTCTCAAACTCCTGACTACAGGTAATCCGTCTGCCTCGGCCTCCCAAAGTGCTCAGATTACAGGCGTGAGCCATCGTGCCCAGCCTTTACCTTATTATTATATTTTTAAATCATTTTCTACCTTCTTTCTCTCTTCACTGGACTTTTGCAATAGCCTTCTGCAATAGACTTGCTTGTAATATGAATAATTTACATTCATAGGGGAGGGAAGTCATGGAAGACTTTCAGAAAAAAGCTGCATCATTATTGAGATGAGAAAAATTAGTACAGTGTTTGAAGAGACAAAAATTCTAAAATGTAAGGAAAAAGGGGAAGAGGAGGACCAGGGAAGGATAAAGTGGTTATGCTAGGAAGGGGGGACATCTGGAAACAAGTTCAAGAAAATCATTCAAGTGTAGAAGCGAAGGAGAACAACACAAGAGTTGCATCCTTTACAACTTGTTTCTTTACAAATGACCTCTTCAAAACACAAATCTGTTCAATTCCCCAATTCAAATTGAAAAATTCTAATCAGCAGTCAAACTTCACTAGAACAAAGCAAAACTAGAAAACCTGAAATCTATGCATTCTCCTTGTCTTCCTCTTTCCCTTTCATCCTTCATGTAATCACCAAATTTGATGAACACGTTGATTCCAGCTATCATCCTTTCTTGAGTACAACAGCTTTATAACAGATCTCGGTACTGTACTTTTTCCTCATTCCATTCTCCCCCGTGTGGTAATTATCTAAAGTTAGGATTTGACGGTATTGTGTTTAAAACCTTGAAGTGGCTTCTTCTGACACACGAGTCCTCTGTTTACCTCTTCAGCCTCAACCCTTGTGTGGGTCTCCTTCCCTTCTACACCGGAATGATTTTCTTGAACATGTTTCCACATGTCCCCTCTTCCTAGCATAAACACTTTATCCTTCCCTGGTTCTTCTCTTCTCCTTTTTCCTTACATTTTAGAAATTTTGTCTCTCCAAACACTATACTAGTGTTTTTCATCTCAGTGAAGATGCCACTTTATTCTAAAAGGCTTCCATGACCTCCTTCCCCATATGAATGTGAGTTATTTATTCATTAGTCATGCTTCTATAACACCCTGTCCTTACACCTATATTACCTGCTGTCACTGTTTACTAGCTACTTATCTACAAGTTGGTCTGTCTCACTGGAATGTGACTTCTTTAAAAAAAGAGACAGTTTACTATTGCTTTTATCCCAACTGCCGAGGACAATGCTGGGCATGAAGTAATTGCTCATTAAAATTTTTTAGGTAAACCTAGACATTTAAGACAAGAATTTTAAAAGGGCATAATATTTAGGATAGACACTCTTAGTTCTTCTCAGTAATATAAAGCTGCTACATGGATAGAGAAGGGAACTTATTTTTCAGAGAACTTAGGGATTCTGCATTCTCTTCCAGGTACGAATTAAAAATTACTAGCACTGATGGAAACAGCTGGCACTGTTGGAAATAAGCTAGTTCCATGAACTATGAACTCATGAAATGTACCCATCTCCCCCTGAGAAAACTATAATCATGAGGTGGTTCTCAGAAATATTAGACAAGCTGCAGCTAAAAAGGAGGGCAAAGAGTAGTATGACCCCAGGAAAAAAAAATATACTGTTAAGTGCACTATTTTTGTAATTAACATTGTACTTTCAAATAATTAACTGTTTTTTTATCAGCTAAATATATAATATGTAGTGGACAAAGATCTCAATCAGGAAAAGGTTGATAAAATCCTGGATTGGCAGAATTAGAAGAGACTTAGAGATAATTTATCTAACATCTTTAATATATGGAGATCTGAAGCTGAGAGGAATAGTGATTTTCTGAGCATAGCTAAATGAGTATATATCAGAAATAAAAATTAAGGTGAATGGCTTATAAGCTAATGTTCTTTTTAGCACATCTTTTAGCCTCATGAATCCTAGCCTTGTGTTCTCTGTATAAATAATATTGTCTATCTGATTGTGTTTTCAGGCAAAAGGAATGGAATTTGTGTTCACTGATCTTAGAAAATTGTTAGTTATCTGCAGAAATAGTCACTTCTACTTATTTGTGGAATATTTCAGTTTTATATCTACAGGATATGTCGTGGAAGAAAGTAAACTTGTAGATTTAATCAGCATATAGAAATGGAGTTAGCGATAAAAAGCCTTGACTTACATGAAAGAAATCCACAGGGTCAGTTATATAATGCAAGATTGTTAACTATTATATTCTTACTTTGGAATCAACTTTGATCCTATAGTTTTAAGTAAAAAAAAGTTGCCAGAAATTCTACTGCTCAGATCTCTGAAAATGAGCTCTTAAACATATTTGCTTATGTTCTAGCCTTTGTTTATAGAACAGACATTGAAGAGTTGAGCAGGAAATGTCACATCGTTCTTTAGCCAAGAGTTATTCCTATACACTCAGAAGAAGCAGTTGGACTAGCTCCATCTGTAAGGGTTTACTCAGGGACTCCTGGTAGGGATGCTTACCCTCAGATTAGCTGTCTTAGTTCATTTTGTGTTGCTATACAGAATATTTGAGACTAGGTATATTATAAAGAAAATAGGTCGGTTTTTTTAGCTCGTGATTCTGCAAGTTAAGTTCAAGAGCATAGCACCACATCTGGCTGGCTTCTGGTGAGGCTCATTCTGGGTTAAAACATGGTGGAGAAGCATAAAGTGAGTGGCATGTTCAAAGAGATCTCATGGCATGAGAGGAAGGAAGAGAGAGAGTCTTGGAAGCTGAACACATTTTTATAACATCTGCTTTCTGGTAATGAGTCCAGTCATTCAATAGTGAGAATCCACTTATTCCCAAGGGGGGACATTAATCTATTCATGAGAAATAAATATATTTTGGGGTCCCTCAAGACCCAAACACCTTGTATTAGGCCTCACCTCCCAATATTTGCACATTGGAAATCAAGTTGCAACATGACTTTTGGCATATAGAAATGCCATGTGGCGTGGCATGTGGTTTTCCTTGACAAATGAAGCAAATACCCTCACTTGAGTTAACAGTCGATCATCATTGAAAAGATCAATCTTGAATATGGGAGGGACCCTGCCTTGTGTGTGTATTTATACCTGGAAGGGATAGACTATTCTTGTCTCTGGGATCCTTGACTCAGAGCAGCATATCTCCATCATTGGCATTCACCATCACTATGAAGGGCTTCACTGCCTTTGCCATCCTTGCTCTAGCAGTCACAGCCTGGGCTACCTCTCCACCTGGTGAGTCAGGATTTCTTTCCTATAGTCACACATTTCTGTTAACTGTAATATATTCAGCCTTCATTAAATTATAAATGTTAACATCAAAGGAAAATTTAGAAGGCATCTGTTTGAATTGACCTGAAACCAAAGTGAGTTGGGTCAGACCTTTAGCTTGAGGAAGAGAGACTGAGGAGAGGAATAAAAGGATTGTGGCTGTATACTTGGTTCTTGATCAGGATTCCTCAGGTTTATGTTTTGCTCTTTCAGAAACAACCTATGAAACTTTTGGAACATAACTCATCCCAAGCTGCTCGGGGCATGCCCACAGGAACTCATGGACATCTGTGACAGCCCTTTCTCAATAAGCAGAGCTTTCCTCACTGGATTTTCTTTTTTTTAAATCAGAGCCACATACATCTCTATCTTCATCCTGAGTTTGGACTCGCATGAAGAAATGGCCTCTTTTAGGGCTAGACTAGGCAAAGGCTGTCGTTAGGAAATGGGTTTTGGTTACTGCGAATGATGGGGATATAACTTTGCTCTTCTAACTGTGAAATTTCTTTTTTCTCCAACTCCTTCTCTCCAATTGCCTCTTGCTTCACTCTGTTCCGGTGATCAAGCAAAAGGGACAAAGGTGAGTGCAACCTTCTCTGTGTGGTCTTTATAAAAACGCAGTCATAGTGAATGTGTAAATAGAGCTGTGAATGTAACTAAACTGGCTCACAGTGGATGGATGTAATTCCTCTGGAGGTAAACATGTGTCCGCTCTGCATCTTCCTCGTGCTATTTCTTTCTCCAAGGCTTGCAAAAGGAACCTCTTTGCAAAAGAACTTCAGATAAAATAAACGTTTATATTTGCATAGCATTTTAAATTTTCTAAGCATTTTCTACATTTCTTATTCCTTTAGACTTTCATTAGAACCCTTAAAGGAGAGATTTATATTTCCCTGTTAAACAAAAAATTCTCTTATGATTTAGGGCATGTACTGGTCTGTTTATTTTGTAGCACAACACCTGGCCCATAGAAGATCTTCCAGATGGGTTTGTTGAAGAGGCTAGTTCTCTTTCCACTTCCTTCCCCTTCACCATCTTGATATAAGAATAAAATTTAAGAATGAGAATACAGGGCATTATTTTCTGTTCCTACTATAGGTGGACTGTTTCAGAAACACTAAAGCTTTGAAGATTGCATGCCCAAGAAACTGGAAACCAATATGTGGCACAGATCAGAAAACTTACAGTAATGAGTGCATGTTCTGCATGCAAAACCTGTAAGTGTTATACTCAATTTGATGTCCCGACTCTTCTTTTATTATGATTATAAAGCCCACATTGGCCAAAATAATCTTCTTGGTCTTTTAAAACATGGTGTAACAAATGCTACTTTTTTTGTGTACTTCTTCAATACCCCATGGACATTGCTCTGTTAAAGTTATGAAAAAGAAAATCTTAGCTGTATCTCTAAAGAAATATACATATATGTGTATTGTGGATTTACATATGTAAATATATGTGTGTATGTTTGTGCATTAATTAGAAGTAATGGCAAAAACTGCAATTACTTTTGTATCAACCATATACATATATATGAATAACATATATGTATTTTATTCAACCAAATTCTCATTTACATTATATACTACCTTTAGGGTATTAACTGTTACCTATATGCATTTGATACCCACATTACATTTACAGAAATGGAGTCTCAAGCAGGAAATATATATTGTTCACATTTTCATGAATCTCTTGTAGCTTTCTTTCTGCATATAAGAACTTTGAGGACAGCTATCTCTATTTAGGCTGTTAACTATAGACACATAAAACCTTGTGAACTTATATGGAAATATATGACTTTGACCTATCCTTTAGAATTTCTGTTTTCTCTCATGATAATCTAGAAAAGTTGAAGGAATAGAATGATAGCACAAAGGAATATTTGGAATCAGTATATCCTTACCACTACCAGCCCTACAAATTTAATATTAATTCTTTACTTTTAATAAGATCTGAGCCTTTAGAAGAATGAAACAATGATTATTATCAGCCTTCTGGTAGTATGATTTCAATACTTTATGATTGGTGGTTAAAATCATGGGCTTTGGTGTCAAACATTCAGATTATAATCTAGACTCCACTTCGTAGATTATGCAAATACCCAAGTTTACAAGTTCTCATCTCTAAGACAGAAATTATAATAGCATTTAGGATTCACTGTGATAAAGCATGCCAAATCTTAGCTAAGCAGCCAACACAGAGTGAATACTTATAGAAGTAAGCTTCTTTATTCTTATAGTTTTCGTCCCTCTTTTCTTCTATTTTCTAGTCCTTTTGAAAATTTAAAGTCAAGTGTAACAGCAAATGCTATTCAGAATAAGGTCTTTCAGTACATGTTAGCTCATACACTAATGCAACCAGAAGAGATTAAAATTATATTATCTCATATTCTGTTTTTAGAGAGCAGAAATCTAATATTTAGAAAGAAGTGACCATACCAAAGTTATACAGACTTTAAGTGACAGAGAAAGATTTAGGTGTATTTTCTTTTTCTTAATTGCAAAGTTACAAATGTTTTCACACTATTTTATGCCCTAGATTTTCATCTGAATATTCACAGGATCTTAAAAAAATGCTCAATCTACTTTTAGTGTTGATCTTATGTTCCTATATTCTTACTTGACTCAAAATATTCATATATTAAAGATGTTTACAGTCAGTACTAACCAACTGGGATAGTAAGTCAACAAGAACTTCTCATTCTCATCTAGGTAAGACAACGAAGAAATAACATGATTATTTTACTCGATAGACTATGAAATCTCAAATGATCACATTAGGTATTCAATAAAATCTTCTCTTCCAGAGGTCAAAAATTTCAACCCAGAAAACTTCATGAAGGTGAATGTGTAAGTATATACAGAAATTTTATTAATTCTTAATGTAAAATATTACAATAATGCCTCACTTTCACAGAAAACAACTATTTAAAAATACATATTCTAAAAATTACTTATGATGATTTATATTCATAGATAAGGCATCTGGCCAGCCTAAGCAGATCTGAAATATAGCAGAATAAGAGTTCACAAACGTTACTCATAGCCCTTAATTGGAATATATTACTATCACACAGTTATTTTCTAACATTACAATTAATTAGAAAGTTAAGGTGACAATGTCAAATTAAAAACTCAAAGACACTCTCATAGCAATAAAAAAGTTATAAATAAAGTATGAAAAAATTTAAAAACAAGTGTAGACACAATTCAGGGGTAAAAAGCTATGTGAGTTGAATGTCAACAATTCTAATAGAGTTTAAAATGTGATATAAGAGAATTGTAAACATGGGGTTGTTACAATAAAGACAGTTCATTTTTAGGACAGGCACCTAGCCAAATTTGATGGATGAGAAAGAGAAGTATCATTGTGAAAGTGTTCTAAAAGTAGTTAAAATGGCATTTAAAGAAATAGTGGGAGTTGTCCTGATTAATACAGTTGGTAAAGGTCAGGCAAGATAGAAAAACAGCAAGAACAAAGGTACTAAGATACCCAGGGGCAGGGAATACTTGGGAACTCAGCCCTGAGGTTTAATTAGAGTAAGATGCAGGAGGCATTGCAGCCAAACCTGAAGAGATAAGCATGAGTCAGGAAAGGATTATCTCCTAATGCAGAATCGGTTAAGTATTTGAAGATCAATGTCTATTTTGGTTTTCAAAAGATCAGTCTGGCATCAGTGTGGAGAATGATTGAAACCTCAGATAAAAAGGAGAATTGGCAGACAATTGGGGCTGTTCGAACAAGACATATTGAGGGCCTGAATAAAGTGGATGACAGTATGATGAGGAGAGGACTGACTCAGAAATGAAGTACCAGATAGAAGCCACAAGGTGTATTTATCACATAGATATAGGGAGTTAGTGAGAGGGAGGGCCTAAACTGAACTGAGCTGTCCCTTGCTATGACAATACTCCCACCATTGTTGAGACAAAGTACGTAAGCTACAGGGGCTATATAATTTTTTGGAATGAATAATCTTTTAAGACCTTTTAAAAGTTTGTTTTCTATGATTTAATGATTTGAAAGATAAAACATGTTTGTTTGTTTGTTTGTGTTTGTTTATGATGGGGCAGATTCAGTGTACTGGGTATTCTGAGGCATGTACCATGGACTACAGACCTCACTGTGGATCTGATGGAAATGTGTATTCCAACAAATGTGCCTTTTGCAATGCTGTTGTGTAAGTGCTGAATTTAATGTATTACTTGCAGAAATAGCCTCCCTCAGAAATAGCTAGAAACAATCTTAGTATCTAACAGGCTAGATGCTACTATAAAGCATAAAAATGTGATTATTATCATAATATTTTGCAAAAAAGAAAAAGAAAAGAAAACAAAGAGTGGAAAAGAGGAAGAAAATATATAAGGAAAAAAATTGATGTAAAAAATGAAAAATTTGATCAATATCACTAAGTGGCAGCGAAGAGAAAAATTTACAGATTCTTTGGCTTCTGACTCTGGCTTTTACTAACATGAAATGTTTATTTTCTACTGTGTTAAAGCTTAGTAATTAATTACTCATTTTTTAATGCCATGCACTCATCTAGCTGGCTTAATCTAGAAATATGAAACTTTTCATTTAAGATTTCCAAAGTCTTCCATTTAATAATAATAATAATAACTTTTCTTGTAGGAAGAGCCATGGAGCAATTTGGTTGACAAATTATGGAGTTTGCTGAATCTCCCTGATGCTTAAGGATATCCAGTCTCCTTTGGCAGATTCCACTTAGATAACCAGTTTTTCTTGGATGGCTGAGGAGGCAAGGAATAATCTGGTACCAACATGGATTTGAGTCTTCAATTAAATATTCTCAGCAAGAAACTGACTATCAGGTCTGTCTATGGTTGTGATTCTTCCCTTAAGAAGAATATCTGTGATCATTTTCCTAAGCTAAAAGTCATATGGAAAGATCTTCTCTATTTCTATACACATTGGGAAGTGGACATTATACACATAATGGTGAGAGAAGAATCTGCTTATATCATTTTTAAAAGACTCATTTTTTTTAAGTAAACATGAGTCAGAGGATGGATCTGTCCATTGGTCACATATTATCTTTGGCACACTAATGAAGAGTGAAAAATTCAGATTTGGAGAAAGTGAGAATCCAAAATACTATACACTAATCAAAACACACCAGTAATAGTATATATATATTAAGTATCATCATTTAAAGAGTACCGAGTTACACATGGGCACATGGAAAAGAAGGTACTATGTTGAAAGGACAGGGACATTAAAAACAAGATCTGATTGATTAAATGTTGAAGTCACTAAAAAAGCCTCAGGAAAATCTAGTGGAGGTGGGAAAGATGAGGATATATTCAAAACCGTCATGAGAGGAAAAACTCCAGAATTTTCTCATCTAGCATGCCATAGAAAGCACCCAGAGCATTAATTCAACTTTCTTAGATAGATAGTTCACCTTGAAAAGAAAAGAATTTTCTAATAGTAGGTTTGGAACACAGTAATGCCCTATAAATTTAACTGTGGAGAGCACATGGTTTTTAAACACAGGTTGGTTAAATACTTGCCAGATATGATGTAGAAATGTATATGTGTATGTGTGTGTGTGTGCACATGTGCGTGTGTATGTGTGTGTGTGTGTGTTTTCCAAGCAACACATATAGAAAAGTTCTGAAGGGTAAAGCAATGTTTCCTGAGGGGAAAAACAATACTAATGAGCAAAAGACGAATCCATTTCATGAAGAAATTTTCAGAATAGCGAGAGAAACATGCTTTTAAAGAGTTAATTACTATACAATGTAACAGGGGCTATAATTTAGTGTTAGAAGTTTAATCAAGACAAAAAGAAAAATATGAGGTGTGAGAGACATAGCGTATCAATCAGTCTACTTGTTACTCAGTTATAACAAAATACCACAGACTGCATGGCTTAAACAATGTAACTTTGTTTTCTCAAAGTTCTGGAGGTCGAAAAGTCCAAGATCAAGGTGCTGGTTAATTCATTCCTTGTGAAGCCTGTCTTCCTATCTTGCAGATTGCTACCTTCTCAGTGTGTCCTCACATAATGTGGGTCCAGATGGGAAAAGGGCAAGAAAGGGAGAGAGGAAGAGAAGGAGAGGGTTATCTTTCTTTTCTTAAAAAGGCTATCAATCCTATTGGATTGAGGCCCCACCATTATGACCTCATTTAACCTTAATTACCTCCTAAAAGCCCTGTCTCCAAATGCAGTCATATTAGGGATTAGAATTTCAACATACAAATTTTAAGAAACACAATTTAGTTGATTGCAGCTAATTCCTAGAGTTTTATTTTTATCTTTTTTATATGCTTAAAGGATGGGACAGGAGAAATGAAAGTATTCTATTGTGAATTTCCTATACTATAAGTAAAGCGATACAGTAACACTTAGAGTTACAAAGTGAGAAACTAAGGTTGTATATTTTAAAACCCCAAAACAACATTAAATAGCCAATAAGGGAAAGAAAATGAAATAATAATAAAAACTAAAAAAGAAAAAAAAACCACCTCATGCCAAAGAATGAAAAAAAGAAAGAAGCGAAATGAAGAAAAATAGTTTGGACTAATGGAAAACAAGTGGCAAGATAATAGAATTAATGTAGTCAGGGCTCTCCAGAGAAGCAGAACTGATAAAACATCTGTGTGTGTGTGTGTGTGTGTGTGTGTGTGTGTGTGTGTGTGTGTGTGTGTGTGTAGACAGAGAGAGAGAAAATAAAGAGGTGGAGAGAGAGCAAGAGAGTGAGAGATTTAAGTCCCTAGCTCACATGATGGTAAAGCTGGAAAGTCCAAAATATGCAGGACAGAGTACCAGGCTGGAAAACCAGAGATGTATTGATATTGCTGCTCAAATCTGAACGTGGTGTGGAGGCAGAATTTCCTCTTCTTTGAGGGCTATAATTAGTCCATTTGCTGTTGCTTGTAACAGTATACCTCAAATTGGGTAATTTGTAAAGAAAAAAAATTACTGCAAACCCAGCACAGGGCTACCGTACAGCACACTGAGGTTCATTCCTGGCCTCCAACTCCTCTGGGGGAATGGTAGAGTTGAAATGTCAAGGAGCAGCCTGCTCTCACCATGGGCTTCTGGAATCCCGGCAGGACAAGACCCCTGAACCACCACGGACACTTGAGTTGGCAGGGAGAGCTGCTTAGTGAAGTGGTAGGGCAGCACTCCACTTGGTGTAGGACCCAGAGCATTTGGTGCAGGAGTATCTGCAGTGGAGCTTGTTCAGGGATGCCTATCCCTCTAGGCTCATCTTGCTCCCATAGAAGCCTTTAGCTCTGGGGGAACTGTCAGACCTAAACTCTGAAGGGAGCTCTTGCTCATCAGACAGGGCCAGTCTGACCTGAGTACCTTTTAGTCTGCTGGCTTCTCCTGGAGTCCCAGCCTTGTTGTGTCTGCTTGCAGAGCAGCAACCATTGGTTGGAGACCCTCATCATAGCTCTTGCACTGGCAGACTGCACCTGACCAGCAGAGCTCCAGGAGAGCAGTCACTGTGGACATGCATCATCCTGCCTGCTCCCTTCCCCCACTGCAGTTTCCTGGTCCACCGCCATACCCCACGTTGCTTTGTTGGCATCCCCTAACACCAAGCAGCAGTTGATGAACATGCACCCTGTCATGTTGCTGCTGGCATGTGAGAACAAGGCCAGATTCTACCTCCCCCACCTTACGAAATGCTTCGGTTATCACTGCCCATCAGGTTGTGGTAACCAGTGTTCTGAAAACACCTTGACCCCATCCCCAGCTAATGGATTTCTAATCTCAAGGACTCAGAAAGCAAAGTTGAGGCCTGATAGCAGTCACCCAAAGTTAGAGCGCAAAATCCAGCAATTGGTAGCTTAGCCTTTGCTCCCTAAAATCTTCCAGTAATGAAAGCAGGAGATGGAATCAACATATATACACAATTAAACCCTCAAGGTCGTAAAATAGAATAAAAAATAATCCAAGGCGTAATCAGGTTTTTTGTGGTGTTAGTGAGGCATGGCTCCCCCGAGTCTATGCTGTGGGTTCTTGGTCTCCGCTCTCTTATGAATAAGAGAAGGGACCACTGCAGGTGCACTGTACACTCATAAAAGTAAATATCAGACCCAAGAAGTGTTACAGAGGGATGATTTTATTTAGGTAGAGAAAAGAGAAGGAAAGGAGAAGAAGAGAAACACTTCCATGAAGAGTGTGGAAGGGGATTCCAGAGGGGAAATCCAAGAGGGGAAGAGAGATCCCACTATGTGGGAGGGGATCCCAGAGAGCTGGAAATCCGGTGTGGATGAAGGAGCAGGGGAATTTATCCTGGGAGAAATTCCCACCTTCCCAAGTTCCTCTGGCTAATGAAAGGAGTTCCTTTAAACTTCCACTGGAGTGACTGACTCTTAGTTTCCTCCCGTGCCTGCAAAATTCAAACATAAACCGTGAAATCTCCCAGATGGAGAGTGATGGGAGAGGGGCATGGCACTGAGAAATTCTTGCCCTTAAAACTACACCCCCTTGTGGACCTGGTAAGAGAATACATTCCCTCAAAGGGACTGCAGCTTCTAAGATTGAAGACACATCAGCCCTTAAAGATAAGAAAGAACGAGCACAAGAACTCTGACAACTCAAAACGCCAGACTGCCTTCTTCCTTCCAAATGACTGAATCAGCTCTACAGCAAAAGTTTGTAACCAAGTAGAGACAGCTGAAATGGCAGACATAAAATTCAGAATATGGATAAGAAGGAAGGTCATTAAGATGCAGAAGTATGTTGAAACTCAATCCAGGAAAGCTAAGAAGCACAATAAAACAATACAGCAGCTGACAGACGAAATATCCAGTATAGGAAAGAATGTAACCAACCTCATAGAGCTGAAAAATATACTACAAGAATTTCATAATACAATCACAAGTATTAATAGCAGAATAGACCAAGATGAAGAAAGAATCTCAGAGCTTCAAGACTGGCTTTCTGAAATAAGACAGACAAAAATATAAAAACAAGAATAAAATTGAATTTAAAAAAACTCTGAGAAATATGGGATTATGTAAAGACCAAATCTACAACACATTGGTATTCCTGAAATAAATGGGGAGAATGTAAACAACTTGGAAAACATATTTCAGTATACCATCCATAAGAAGTTCTCAAACCTGGCTAGAAAGGCCAATATTTAATTTAATTTCAAGAAATGCAGAGAACATCAGTGAGATACTTTGCAAGAATATCATCCTCAAGACAGACAATAATCAGATTTTCCCAAGTCAAAATAAAGAAAAAATACATTAAAGGAAGCTAGAAATAAAGGGCAGGCCACTTACAAAAGAAAGCCCATCAGACTAACAGCAGACCTTTCAGCAGAAACCCTATAAGACAGAAGAGATTGTGGGTCAATATTCAACATTCTTAAAGAATGGAAATTCCAACCAAGAATTTCATATTTGGCCCAACTAAGCTTCATAAGCAAAAAAGAAATGAGATCCTTTTCACATAAATGATGAAGGAATTTGTTTCTACCAGTCCTGCATTGCAAGCGCTTCTGAAGGAAGCACTAAATATGGAAAGGAAAGACCATTATGAGCCGCAACAAAAAGATACTTAAGTACACAGACCAATGACACTGTAAAATAACCACAGAAACAAGTCTGCAAAATAACCGGCTAACATCATGACAACAGGATAAAATCCCATGTCAATACTAACGTTGAATTTAAATGAGCTAAATGCCCCAATTAAAAACACAACAAGCTGGATAAAGAACAAAGGCACAATGGTATTCTTTCATACAGAGACCTATCTCACTTGCAATGACACCAATAGGCTCAAAATAAAATATACCAAGCAAATGGAAAACAGAAAAAAGCAGAGGTTGCCATCCTAATTTCAGACAAAATAAACTTTAAACAGACAAATTTAAAAAAGAAAATTACATAATGGTAAACGATTCAATTAAACAAAAAGATCTAACTATACTAAGTATTTATGAATCCAACATAGGAGCACCATAATTCATAAAGCCCATTCCTAGAGACCTTAAAAGAGACTCAGACTCCCACATAATAATGGAAGACTTCAACACCCTACTAACAGTATTAGACAGGTCCTCAAAGCTGAAAAGTAATGAAGATATTCAGAACATGAACTTAACACTAGACCAAATGGACCTGATAGACCTCTATAGAGCTCTTAACAAAAAACAGCAGAATACACATTCTTCTCATCATTACATGGCACATACTCTAAAATTCACCACAAAGTCAGACATAGAACAATCCTTAGCAAATGCAAAATAACTGATATTATGCCAACCACTCTCTTGGACCACACTGCAACAAAATAAGAGATCAAGACTAAGAAAATTACAAAAAACCATACAATTACATAGAAATTAAACAACTTGCTCCAGAATGACTATTGAGTAAATAATGAGATTAAGGCAGAGATCAAGACATTCTTTGAAACTATTGAGAACAAAGATACAACATACCAAAATCTCTGTGACATAGCTAAGGCGGTATTAAGAGGGAAATTCATAGCACTAAATGCCCACATCAAAAAGTTATAAAGATCTCAATTTAATAACCTAACATCAAAACTAATAAAACTAGGGAACCAAGAAGAAACCAGTCCCAAACCTAGCAGAAGACAAAAAATAATCAAAATCAGAGTTGAACTGAAAGAGATTGAGACACAAAAAATCACTTAAAATATAAATGAATCCAGAAGTTGCTTTTTTTTTAAATTAGTAAAATAGACCACTAGCTAGAATAATAAAGAAGAAAAGAGAGAACATCCAAATAAACACAATTAGAAACAATTATAAAGGAGTATTACCACTGACCCCACAAAAATTTAAATAACCAATGCAAAAATCCTCAACAAAATACTGGCAAATCAAATTCAGCAGCACATAAAAAAAAAATGTGTTCAAAACAAGTAAGTAGGCTTTATCCTTGGGATGCAAGACTGATTTAATATATGCAAATCAATAAATATAATTTATCACATAACGATGTTAAAGAAAAAAACGTGATTATCTCAATAGATGCAGAAAATACTTTTAATAGAATTCAACACATATTCATGGCAAAAACTCTCAATATACTTGGTATTAAAGAAACATACCTCCAAATAATAAGCCATCTAGGACAAACCCACAGTCAACATCATTCTGCATGTGAAATAGCTGGAAAGGACAAGATTTCATTACCTTTTTTGACTGCATAGTATTCTATAATGTCTATAGACATTATAGATAGGCATATTATCGATATCCAGTGTATTATCGATAGGCATTTGGGTTGGTTCCATGTCTTTGTTATTGTAAATACTGCTACAGTGAAAACACATATGCATGTATCTTTATAATAGAATGATTTATATTCCTTTGGGTATATACCCAGTAATGGGATTGCTGAGTTAAATGCTATTTCTGGTTCTAGAATCACCACACTGTCCTTCACAATGGTTGAAGTAATTTACATTCCCACCAACAGTGTAAACACATTCCTTTTTCTCCACAGCCTTGCCAGCATCTGTTGTTTCTTGACTTTTTAATCATCGCCATTCTGACTGTCACGTGATGGTATCTCACTGTGATTTTGATTTGCATTTCTCTAATGATCAGTGATGTTGAGCTTTTTCTTGTCTTCTTTTGCATACACATCTCCTTTTGAGAAATATTTGTTCATGTCCTTTGCCCACTTTTTAATGCGATTGTTTGATTTTCTTGTAAATTTGAACATACAATTTCAAATATTAAGAGCTTTCACTGCTCGGAGTCTCAATGATATTCCTTCTTCTGTCTTTGGGACTGTGTACCAAGGATTGTAGAAAACAATCCCCTTGTCTGCTTCTCCTAGCCCTGGCCCCAGATAAGCATATTCAGCCTACACACTGTCCCCTCTCTGACATAGTACCCTCTGAGCCCAAATTGTTATTCTCTTCATTTATTGTTTTATCTCTTCCAGGATGTGAATCCTTTTCTGTTTTCTCCTTCTTTCCATCAGTATTTTCTGTTTATGGTGATAGGTTATTTTCCCCATGCCAGCCTCCCTGCCTGTCAATATGAGTGATTTCATTTTTTCCTAGCCCTGTGAGTATTTTGCCTTGTCCAGCCTCCAACTTCAATGCCCTACAAAAAAATGTAAACAGAGATCTGTAGTTGACTAACCTAGGGAAGACATTTGAAGGTACTATTACTTAAAATTAAAAATATTCCACTAAAAAATTGTTCTACTTTCTATGTCTTGTTGATAATTGTATTATGCTCAATGAGCTTAATGCTAGTCACAGTACTGTAGACTTTTGATATGCTTCTAGCAATAAAATTGAAGCTTACAATTTGAATTAGACATGCAAAGGAAATTTAATTTGACCTCTTCAATTGGCTGAATGAGTATTTACTAGTGATAGCTAATAACTGCTTTTGAGATTTTTTAAATTCTCAAGTTATAAAACACTTTTGAAAAGTATTACATTTTTCTCTAAATTATGAATATCTCAGTTGGTCAAGAATGGACTCATTAACTTTCTCCAAATCCATTATTAATCAATTAATGAAAGTGAGTGATATTTCTAATTGTTTAATTTTTTTCAATAATTTATTATTAAATATAAGAAAATACAAAAAAATTTGAAAGAATTTTATGCCGAAACTCATATACCCACCTCCAAGATTTTGCCATTAATATTTTGCTCTTCCTGTTTTACCATATAAATAATTTAATTTTGAAATTCAAAAACAGATTTACCATTTCTCTGTCAAACTTATGGTTCAATGCAATTTGAAAGTGCTTCAGAAAAGTCAAAGGAGCTATTTAAAAACATGTTCAACTGTTTGTGACTCTAAGTGTTCTAAACATGCAACTGTATTAATTTGCAATGGCTGCCATGATAAAGTACTACAGACTAGATGGCTTAAGTAATAGAAATTTGCTCACAGCTCTGGAAGCTAGAAGTCTGAGATGAAGGTGTCAACAGGGTTGACTTATCTCTGGCTTACAGATGGCAGTGTTCTTTGTGAGCCTTCTCATGGTGTTTATTCTTTGCTTGTCTTTATCCTAATTTTTTCTTCTTATAAGAACACTAGTCATACTGAATCAGGGCCCACCCCAATGACCTAATTTAGCCTTAATTACTTCCTTGAATACCCTATCTCCAAATACTGACACATTCTGATGTACTGGGTATAGGGATAACAACATAGGATCCCTTTGCCCAGTTTCAGGTATGTCTTTATCAGTAGCATGAAAACAAACTAACACACCCTCTAAAAGAGTTAGGGGAAAAGTTAAAATTAAACAAAACAAAAATGTTTTGCTTTTTCATTTTGTTAGTGATGCTATCCAAAGAGAAAAGATAACAAAATCTATTATTTGGTATGTGGTACTCTTCTGAAGCAAACATAAAGCTGACAAAGTTACACAGGCAAGAAATATTATATTTAAGGTTATTGCAATCAGGAAGAGAGGCCAGAACTGAATCTGAACTCAACTCACTGAAACAAAGGAAATGAGAAGGATTTTAAGGGCTAGGGTGAACTAATGCAAAGTACTGGAGGATAATATGGGGAAATCATAGGCCATCTGTGTTTGCTAACTGGCTTTATCCGAAGCAAAAATAAACTCATATCTTTATGAGAGGAGATGTTTTTGCAACTTGGAGCAAGGTGCTTATCATCCTGAAAGGTAGATCTGTACCCTTCCACAGAAACTAGTGGATACAAGCACTATTTGCCTTGATGATTACATTTCCAAGGGATGGCTCCCAGGCCACTGAGAAAAACAGTCCTGGGTTGTTAAACTGGCAAGAGGCTTCTTAAAGGATTTACAACTCAAAGGGATATATCAAGAAATTAGAGTTACACATTCTAAAGTAAATCCTCCACAAAAAACAGATATCAGGGATCTAGAGTTAAGAAGCTTATCTACAGTTCAGTTGAGCCAAAGAGAAGGTTAAGGTCATAAAACCATCTTGGTCAGTCCAAATAACTGGTTCTCCAAACCAATGGTCCAGACCAGTACAGGACAATGTACAAGTCTAGTTAATGCTGTCCTAGGGCTTCCCTGAAATCCTTCCTGGATGGGAATGATTATTTGCATGGTATCTAGTGGTTTTACTGTGATAGATAAAGCATTGTTGGCACCTCATCAGTACTGTGTTGGAAGTATAATTGGTCAACAGAATAAGGTAAACTATGAATGTTCTATCCATTGGCAGTAGAGCTGAGACTTTCTGCAGGAAGACAGTAGTAGAGCCTTACATCAATCCAGTGACAGTAGAAGGGTTTTTGCATCCCTGAAAAGTGATAAGAATCTGCTTTGGACAACAGGAGGAGGCAATGATTTTTGAAGATGTGGATTTGAGGTGAAATTGAAACACGTAAATTGAATTACTTCACAGCTAGGGAGCCTGGAATTCAGTGAGAAAGCCCTAAGCTGTAGCTTTTGGAATTAGAATAGACGTAATAGATGATGACAAAATCATAGACTAAGGATTCTCTGAGAGACATATGATCTTTTAATCTCACTTATTCTCTTCTCCCAATATTAGTTCAACTGAAATTTGGGGGAGTTTGGAAAAAGTAAAGGTATTCTAGCCTTAATTATTTTCTGTAGCATTTGTTTTTCCTCTGTGTGCTTCAGGTTTAAACAATGTTTATAGATCTCTCTGTTATCTTATTTTTGCATCTATTAAATAGAGCCATGTGGTCATAATACACAATCCCCTTTATCTTAGAATATTTTGTTTCAGTTTTACGTAGTTAAAATATTGAATTTGTGGCATTTTATTGTTTGATTTATCAAGGCTAATATGAATGAGAAACACAGGGGTCATCATTAATATCTAAAAGTCACAAGATTCAGAAAACTCAAATATTGGAAATTTCCTCCTCAAGTCTACCTTCCTTGAGTAATTATTCGTGTAATGACTTTCCCCTAATGTGGTCTAAGTTCCATTTGGGTAAGGATGATGCCAATAGTTTTCACATATTTCCAGCGCCCCTCACAGTTCCTGAGAAATCAGAATTCCAAACTGTATAAGGCCTATGAGAAATCACCTTACGAGTGATGCTCTGATAATAAAATTTGCAACAAAACTAATTTAAAAAATGTAAAGTATTTATTCTCAGATGGGAAGTAATTTCACACTTATTATTTTTGAATGCCATAAAATGAGTCTGTGGCTCTGGATTTACAACATTCACATCCATATAGTGGCTATTAAAATAGCATTTATTGGTGGCTTATCTGTCTCAGTTTTCAAAGCTGTTTAAGTATTTGTTCAATTAAACCTCCAAAGAGCACTTAATAGAATGTGTGATTCCCAACAGTGCAAATGGGAAAGTTCTGTGGTCCAGATAGAAGAAATTATTTTCCATTTGACAAAACATTATAACTTGATGTTCTGTTTCTGCATTCAGAATGCTTTCTAAACAATAGAGTACCTCTACCTTTCCAAACTGGGGAATAAATGATTTACTCAGAAAGATAACAGGGTATTTTCAAAGTATTTTATGTAAGATTACAAGTATGGAGCTCACAAATTGAATGAAAACAACCTCTCTCATATTCTAGGTGACCTAAGTTCTTTCTGGAAGTTTCCAGGGGACTTATTTACAGGCATTTATTAAAATGAAATATTAAAAGACAAATTAACTGAGGTAAATAAAAATCTGCCTATGCTAGCACCATTAACAACAATAAAAAGTTGACATCACCCTAACTGAGCAACAATTAAAGAATATTAGTATAATTAAAATCTATATATGTGATGGAATATGATACCAGGCATCTAAATTCATGTTCAATATCACTATATTTAGAGAGCAAGAAAATGTTACAGTCCATTTCTAAGTGAAAAAACAATATATATTTGCATTTCTCTAATGACCAGTGATGATGAGCATTTTTTCATATGTTTATTGGCCTCATGTATGTCTTCTTTTGTAAAGCATCTGTTCATATCCTTTGCCCACTTTTGAATGGGCTTGTTTGTTTTTTTCTTGTAGATCTGTTTTAGTTCTTTGTAAATTCTGGATATCAGCCCTTTGTCAGATGGGTAGACTGCAA